>WNWK01058170.1:0-10531 GCA_009830355.1 Cherax destructor | reverse complement strand
AATAACTCTACCATACACTTTACCAGGTACACTCAACAGACTTATTCCCCTATAATTTTTGCACTCTCTTTTGTCCCTTTGCCTTTATACAAAGGAACAATACACGCTTCTGCCAATCCCTAGGTACCTTACCCCTTTTCCATACATTTATTAAATAATAGCACCAACCACTCCAAAATTATATCCCCACCTGCTTTTAACATTTCTATCTTTATCCCATCAATCCCAGCTGCCTACCCCCTTTCATTCTACCCACTGCCTCACGAACTTCCCTACACCCACAACTGGCTCTTCCACACTCCTACAAGATGTTATTCCTCCTGCCCTACACACGAAATCACAGCTTCCTGTCTTCATCAACATTTAACAAATCCTCAAAATATTCTTTTCCATCTTCCCGATACCTCTAACTCTCCATTTAATAACTCTCTCTCCTATTTTTAACTGTCAAATCCATTTGTTCTCTAGGCTTCCTCAACTTATTAATCTCATTCCAAAACTTTTTCTTATTTTCAACAAAATTTGCTGATAACATCTCACCCACTCTCTCATCTGCTCTCTTTTACATTGCTTCACCACTCTTTAACCTCTCTTTTTCTCTCCATATACTCTTCCCTCCTTGCATCACTTCTACTTTGTAAAACCTCTCATATGCTAACTTTTTCCCTTACTACTCTCTTTTACATCATCATTCCACCAATCGCTCCTCTTCCCTCCCGCACCCACTCGCCTGTAACCACAAACTTCTGCTGAACACTCTAACACTACATTTTTAAATCTACCCCATACATTTTGACCCCATTGCCTACACTCTCACTAGCCCATCTATCCTCCAATAGTTGTTTATATCTTACCCTAACTGCCTCCTCTTTTAGTTTATAAACCTTCACCTCTCTTTACTTACTGATTCTATTTTCCTTGTATCCCATCTACCTTTTACTCCCACTGTAGCTATAACTAAAAAGTGATCTGATATATCTGTAGCCCCTCTATAAACATGTACATCCTGAAGTCTACTCAACAGTCTTTTATCTATCAATACATAGTCCAACAAACTACTGTCATTACGCCTACATCATATCTTGTATACTTATTTATCCTTTTTTTCTTAAAATATGTATTACCTATAACTAAACCCTTCTATACAAAGTTCAATCAAAGGGCTCCCATTATCATTTACACCTGGCACCCCAAACTTACCTACTACACCCTCTCTGCATGTTTCTCCCACTTTAGCATTTAGGTCCCCTACCACAATTACTCTCTCATTTGGTTCAAAAGTTCCTATACATTCGCTTAACATCTCCCAAAATCTCTCTCTCCTCTACACTCCTCTTTCTCCAGGTGCATACACGCTTATTATGACCCACTTTTCGTATCCGACCCTTATTTTAATCCACATAATCCTTGAATTTACACATTTATATTCCTCTTTTCCTTCCATAACTGATCCTTCAACATTATTGCTACCCCTTCCTTAGCTCTAACTCTCTCAGATACTCCTGACTTAATCCCATTTATTTCTCCCCACTGAAACTCGCCTACCCCCTTCAGCTTTGTTTCGCTTAGGCCAGGACATCCAACTTCTTTCATTCATAACATCGGCAATCATCTTTCTTATCATCCGCACTACATCCACGCACATTCAGACAACCCACATAACCTCAAAATATTCTCTCCATCTTCCCGATACCTCTAACTCTCCATTTAATAACTCTCTCTCCTATTTTTAACTGTCAAATCCATTTGTTCTCTAGGCTTCCTCAACTTATTAATCTCATTCCAAAACTTTTCTTATTTTCAACAAAATTTGCTGATAACATCTCACCCACTCTCTCATCTGCTCTCTTTTTACATTGCTTCACCACTCTTTTAACCTCTCTTTTTCTCTCCATATACTCTTCCCTCCTTGCATCACTTCTACTTTGTAAAAACCTCTCATATGCTAACTTTTCTCCCTTACTACTCTCTTTACATCATCATTCCACCAATCGCTCCTCTTCCCTCCCGCACCCACTCGCCTGTAACCACAAACTTCTGCTGAACACTCTAACACTACATTTTTAAATCTACCCCATACATTTTCGACCCCATTGCCTACACTCTCACTAGCCCATCTATCCTCCAATAGTTGTTTATATCTTACCCTAACTGCCTCCTCTTTAGTTTATAAACCTTCACCTCTCTTTACTTACTGATTCTATTTTCCTTGTATCCCATCTACCTTTTACTCCCACTGTAGCTATAACTAAAAAGTGATCTGATATATCTGTAGCCCTCTATAAACATGTACATCCTGAAGTCTACTCAACAGTCTTTTATCTATCAATACATAGTCCAACAAACTACTGTCATTACGCCTACATCATATCTTGTATACTTATTTATCCTCTTTTTCTTAAAATATGTATTACCTATAACTAAACCCCTTTCTATACAAAGTTCAATCAAAGGGCTCCCATTATCATTTACACCTGGCACCCCAAACTTACCTACTACACCCTCTCTGCATGTTTCTCCCACTTTAGCATTTAGGTCCCCTACCACAATTACTCTCTCATTTGGTTCAAAAGTTCCTATACATTCGCTTAACATCTCCCAAAATCTCTCTCTCTCCTCTACACTCTCTCTTCGCCAGGTGCATACACGCTTATTATGACCCACTTTTCGCATCCGACCCTTATTTTAATCCACATAATCCTTGAATTTACACATTTATATTCCCTCTTTTCCTTCCATAACTGATCCTTCAACATTATTGCTACCCCTTCCTTAGCTCTAACTCTCTCAGATACTCCTGACTTAATCCCATTTATTTCTCCCCACTGAAACTCGCCTACCCCCTTCAGCTTTGTTTCGCTTAGGCCAGGACATCCAACTTCTTTTCATTCATAACATCGGCAATCATCTCTTTCTTATCATCCGCACTACATCCACGCACATTCAGACAACCCAATTTTATAAAGTTTTTCTTCTTCTCGTTTTTAGTAGATTTGTACAGGAGAAGGGGTTACTAGCCCATTGCTCCCGGCATCTTAGTCGCCTCATACGACACGCATGGCTTACGGAGGAAAGATTCTTTTCCACTTCCCCATGGACAATAGAGAAAATAAAAGGAACAAGAGCTATTAAGAAAAAGAAGAAAAACCTAGATGTGTGTATGTATATATATGCATGTGTATGCCAGTGTAGTGTGACCTAAAGTGTAAGTAGAAGTAGCTAGATATACCTGTTATCCAGCGTGTTTATGAGACAGAAAAAAGACACCAGCAATCCTACCATCATGTAAAACAGTTTCAGGTTTCTGTTTCACAGTCACCTGGCAGGACGGTAGTACCTCCCTGGGTGGTTGCTGTCTACCAACCTACTACCTACAAATATAAGTTGAACATATCAATTAATTGTAGCAATTTATTGTAGCAATGCAACTAATTGAGTGAGATAACAATTTAAAACAATTAATTGCATTGCAGTTAGTTTACGTGGTCATTATAATGTAAGTGTTGTGGGAATAATTAGCTAAGTATGTATTATTCATAACAGGTTTTACATTCATTCATTCGTTCATTCATACATTACATTGAATTGATTAGTCAGGTTTTACGTTAAGTGATTATTCTACTTTGCTGGGAATGTTTGATATGGAGCAATTAGCTTTGGGTGAGAAGGTGGTTTTTTAGCATCGTTTTGAATTGGGGTACAGGTAGGGTTTCTTTGGCAATGATAGGTAATGAATTCCAAATTTTTGTGCCTTTTATATGCATTGAGTTTTTACATAGTGTTAGGTGGACACGGGAACATCAGGAGTGATCTGTGTCTAGTGTTATGGTCATGTGTCCTGTTAAAATTAGTAAGGAGAAGTTTGAGTGGTGGGTTAATATTTGCATAGAGTGTTCTATGTATGTAATAGGCACAGTAAAAAGTATGGATGTCTTGTATGGTGAGTAAGTTTAGGTTTTTGAATATTGGTGGAGTATGTTGCCTGGAGTGAGAATTTGTTATCATTCTAACTGCTGCCTTTTGTTGAGTTATTAGTGGTCTGAGATGAGTTATTGATGTAGAGCCCCATGCGCAGATTCCATAGGTGAGGTAGGGGTAAATGAGTGAGTGATATAGGGTAAGGAGAGCTGGTTGTGGAACATAGTACCGTATCTTGGATAGTATTCCCACGGTCTTTGAGACTTTCTTGGAGATTTGTTGTATATGTGTCTGAAATTTGAGGCCACTGTCAAGATGGATTCCTAAGAATTTTCCCTCTGTGAGTTTTGCGATAGGGGACCCGTTTATCGTTATGTTAAGTGGTGCGTTTGTAGCTCTGTTCCCAAACTGGATAAAATAGGTTTTATCAATATTGAGAGTAAGTTTGTTGGTCATCATCCAGGTAGATATTTTCTGCAATTCAGTATTTGCAGTGTTGGCTAGTGTGTCTGGGCTTGGGTGAGAGATAACGTATGTAGTGTCATCTGCAAAAAGTATGGGTTTGAGTAGTTGAGATGCATTTGGTAGGTCGTTAATGTAAATGAGAAAGAGTAGTGGGCCAAGAACACTTCCCTGTGGGACACCTACGGTAATAATTTCACATCATCTGCGAACAGAGACACTTCTGAGTCTATCCCGTCCGTCATGTCATTCACATATACCAAGAATAGCACTGGTCCTAGGACTGACCCCTGCGGGACCCCACTCGTCACCTGCGCCCACTGTGATACCTCATCACGCACCATGGCCTGTTGTTACCTCCCTGTCAGGTATTCCCTGATCCATTGCAGTGCCCTTCCTGTTATACACGCTTGGTCCTCCAGCTTCTTCACTAATCTCATATGAGGAACTGTGTCGAAGGCCTTCCTGCAGTCCAGGAAAATTCAATCAACCCACCCCTCTGTCTCGTATCTTACCTCTGTTACTTTGTCATAGAACTCCAGGAGGTTTGTTACACAGGATTTGCCTTCCATGAATCCATGCTGTCTGGCATTGATAATCCTGTGCCGTTCCAGGTGCTCTACCACTCTTCTCCTGATGATTTTCTCCACGACTTTGCACACTATACACGTAAGTGACACTGATCTATAGTTTAGTGCCTCTTTTCTGTCTCCTTTCTTAAAAATGGGAACCACATTTGCCTTTTTCCATACCTCAGGTAGTTGCCCAGTTTCAAGGGATGTGTTGAATATTGTGGTTAGTGGCACACTCAGCATCTCTGCTCCCTCCCGAAGGACCCATGGGGAGATATTGTCCGGACCCATCGCCTTTGAGGTATCAAGGTCACTGAGCAACTGCTTCACCTCCTCCACAGTTGTGTGTATGCCATCCAACACTTGGTATATTCCTTGTTGGTGTCCCGCTCTGTCCTGTCTACCCAGATGCCTTCCTGCCTCCACTGTGAATACTTCCTTAAACCTCGAGTTGAGCTCCTCACATACCTCTTGGTCGTTTCTCGTGAGTTCCCCATCTTCTTTCCTCAGCCTGATCACCTGGTCCTTGACTGTTGTCTTCCTCCTGATGTGACTGTACATCAGTTTTGGGTCAGACTTGACTTTCGATGCTATGTCATTTTTGTACTGTCGCTGGGCCTCCCTCCATAAATGTGCATACTCGTTTCTAGCTCTACGACTAAACTCTTTATATGTGTGTGTGTGTGTGTGTACTCACCTATTTGTGGTTGCAGGGGTCGAGACTCCGCTCCTGGCCCCGCCTCTTCACTGATCGCTACTAGGTCCTCTCTCTCCCTGTGTGTGTGTGTGTGTGTGTGTGAGAGAGAGAGAGAGAGAGAGAGAGAGAGACCCAATTAATATTTGCACTAATAACTCATTACAGTTGTGACTGGGTGTGGACGTGTGAATTGCTCATTACGTACTTTATAATTTGTTCATGAATGTGTCGTGTAGATGATTCATTACCTTTGTAACTTGTTCATGATTGTGACGAGATCTACCTGGAGTTCATTACCTTTGTAACTTATTCAACTATCAAAACTTTGGGGCCCAGTCCCTGGACCCATTATGTACCCCTGTAATCTTTTGACTGCTGCCCACAGGATGGGTATGGGGTGCATAATAAAGATATTAAACTAAACCTCCACTCACTCCTATCTAACATGCTCACACATGCCCACTGGATGTCCCTCACATGCAAAATCTCCTTTACCTTGTCCCTCCAACCCTTCCTAGGATGACTCACACATCCTTCCTTCCACTACAGATTTATACACCCTCCAGATTATCCTATTTTTCTCCATCCTCTCTGTATGCCCAAACCACCTCAGTAACATAGAGAATGTGAAAAGCATATGTAAGGAATATTGTGTTGGATTTAATGGGAGAGAGAGAGAGAGTGGGGGTAAATAAGATAGTGAGAGGAAAGGGAATGTAAGAGAGGGAGGGAGATAAAAGAATAGTAGAAAGGGAATGAGAAGGAATAGGGGGAATGAACAGGGAGGGAAGGGAAGAGAAGGACTCATTTGAGTCACCACTGCATTTCTGTATATGTTATGACTAAAATTTCACTCCATTTCAGTATTTACTTTAACAAATGTTATATTAATGTGTTATATTAACTGCATAACACATTATTTTAATAATCTTTACAATAAAACATTGTCCTGTAGTTTTTAGCTAGTTTTAAGGCTCCCCAAAATTCTTTGCATAACCAGGGTCTTTCCATTAAATCTGTATAGCCTGTCACCTAATAAAGATTATAGTATACTGTATTGACTAGGAATAAACATTTTCATTTTTATTTTTGAGTGTTTGCTAATTTTCCTGTCATATGTAGATGTTATCAGTGTGATTAATGGTCTTCATTATTTTTAGCAGAATCTATTTAAATGAGGGATTAACATTTTTTTTTACATTGCTATATTCCTTTGCTATCCTTGGTTAACCTTGAAGGCTATAGTTGTGGTTCACTGTAGGTCATAATGCTGAAGGTAAACATGTTACTTAAATGTGCCAGAAACTACCTGAACAAAAAACAGAAACAGAGGTTAAAAGAAATGTGTACATTTTGGCCTAAGTCAAAAAGACCCTCTTCAGCAGATATCTGAAGAGGGGTCTCTGATGTAGAAATATATGGATCTGTTTTACCTGTGTGTCTAAATGGTTTCTTACTTTTCACTGATCATTATTGGTGGCATTAATAGTGACTTTATTTTTTTTTTTAACACATTGGGCATCTCCCACTGAGACAGGGTTACCCAAAAAAAAAGAAACAAACACTTTCACCATCATTCAACACTTTCACCATCATTCAACACTTTCACCATCATTCAACACTTTCACCATCATTCAACACTTTCACCATCATTCAACACTTTCACCATCATTCAACACTTTCACCATCATTCACACATAATCACTGTCTTTGCAGAGGCACCCAGATACGATAGTTCAGATGTCACTCCAAAGAGCCAATATCACAATACCAAAATTATTTTTTTTTCAAAAGCATGACTAACTCTAAAATATTGAAGTGACATTTTTGAAACTAATAGATAATTATAATTGTACAGAAGAGGTTGAGCGGTCACTTCTGGTGATGCTGCGCAGCATGACAGCCACAGAGCAGAAGTGGCTCATTCGTGTACTGCTGAAGGACATGAGACTTGGTATTGGCCAGAATGCTATCTTGAATGCCTGGCACCCAGATGCTAAGGATTTTTATGATGTGAACAACAGCCTTGAAAAGGTAAGTAGTTACAGAAGTAAATTTTTGACCATTCTCTGTTACCTTTCAGTTTAGGGAATTAGATCTAATTGTACAGTGAATCCTTTGTATGTGCTACATCATCATTTGCTAATGCATATTAGTGAAATTATATACTGACAAGTATGTTAATAAGATACATCACGCAGTTTATGGCATTTTATTGAGACGTTTCATCCACCAGGTGAGAATTGATAAATTCTCTAGTGGATGAAAAGTCTTCTCAATAAAATGTATAAATTGGTCAAGAATAAAGTTGGAGCCAGCTTCTTTCTCTCTCCTCTTTACTTTTATATATTATATGTACAGTACCTACATTATCTATCTGTTCTTCTATAGATATCTCAAAATTAAAAGTTTATTCTTTAACTAGTTAAGTAAGTTAATAACTGATGCTTACTATTCTTTTGACAGGTGTGCAAAACTCTCCAGAACCCAAGTGTAAGGCTCCATGAGATTGAAGTTTCTCTGTTATCTGCCTTCCGTCCAATGCTGGCAGAACGGGCAGTAATAGAGAAGGTGGAGGCTCAAATGGCTCACAAGGCATTTTATAGTGAAACTAAATATGATGGAGAAAGATCCCAAATCCATAAAAAGGGGAATGTCTATAAATACTTCTCACGGTAACATTTCTCTCTTTCATAATCAGTCTTGGGAATTCAACCACTCTTTTCTTTATTTTTATCATATTATTTTGTCAATCTCTGATATTTAAATTCTTTGACCTTTTTTTGTTATTTGTCTGCTCTATCAACATACAGTGGACCCTCGAGTAATGAGCACCCCAGAAATCGTACAATTATGTAAGTATAATATTGTAAGTGCTTTTGTAAGTGTATTTTTGGGGGTCTGAAATATACTAACCTACTTGACATTATTCCTTAAGGGAGTAAATTTGTTCGGTAATGGCACTTGAGCAGGCTTCTGGAATGAATTATGCTCGTTACTCAGGGGTCCACTGTATGTGAATTTTTAATGCTATGTCATTTTTATATTAGTGTACTGAATAGCTATACCTCATAGTAAAGTCATTACAGTAGACCTCCGAGTTACGAGCATAATTCATTCCAGAAGGCTGCTCAAGTGCCATTGCCGAACGAATTTTCTCCTTAAGGAATAATGTCAAGTAGGTTAGTCCATTTCAGACCCCCAAAAATACACATACAAAAGCACTTACAATATTACACTTACATAATTGTACGGTTTCCGAGGTGCTCGTAACTCGGGGGTCCACTGTATAATGATCTGCAAACTAATTTAAAATTGGAGTTAGGATTTTATGCTCCTACAGTCATCCCACATTTAGCACACAAGTGGTTTTCCTGTCAGTCACTGTTCACAGTTAAAGTACATTTTAGAAAGTAAACATCATATGAGAAAGATAAGGATACATTACAAATACAGTGGTACCTCGGTTAACGATATTTTTTCGTTCCAGAATGCTGTTCAAGTGCCATTACCAAACGAATTTATCCCCATAAGGAATAATGTAAAATAGACTAGTCCTTTTAGACCCCCAAAAATACACTTACAAAAGTATTTAAAAAAATAAACTTACATAAAAGGGCGAGTTTGGGGACCATCGTAAACCGAGATACCACTGTATACATGTATCACACTAAACCCTGCAATTTTTTAAAGTCCAGTATGTACAATACACTTAGGTAGTAAGTTGGTAGACAGCAACCGCCCAGGGAGGTACTACCGTCCTGCCAAGTGAGTGTAAAACGAAAGCCTGTAATTGTTTTACATGATCATAGGATTGCTGGTGTCTTTTTTCTGTCGTATAAACATGCAAGATTTCAGGTATGTCTTGTTACTTCTACTTACACTTAGGTCACACTACACATTCATGTACAAGCATATATATATACACACCCCTCTGGGTTTTCTTCTATTTTCTTACTAGTTCTTGTTCTTATTTCCTCTTATCTCCATGGGGAAGTGGAGCAGAATTCTTCCTCCGTAAGCCATGCGTGTCGTAAGAGGCGACTAAAATGCCAGGAGCAAGGGGCTAGTAACCCCTTCTCCTGTATATATTACTAAATGTAAAAGGAGAAACTTTTGTTTTTTCTTTTGGGCCACCCCGCCTCGGTGGGAAACGGCCAACATGTTGAAAGAAGAAAGATGTATAATACAGTAATAAATACAATGTACAATAGGATAATATATAATGCTACACTGTTAAACAGTGTAGCATTCCATTTTGTGCATATGACTGCTCTCAATGACTGAGTAAACACTCAGTGGAAATCAAAGGACCCAAACTTTAGAACAAGCTACAGTACCTCAAGGATAAAATACCGTATCTCCCAGTACCTTCAGAAACATTGGCAAAAAACATATCCTGAATTGATGTAAAATTTAAATATGTAATGACCTTGAACATTTACTCAGTCAATTGTACATTATGCCTTTAGCTTATTTAGTTACTATTTCACTATTATAATCTAATTCACGTTATTTTGTACAAATTACTCATCCTGAATTGTCTCAAAGAACCTAAATTATGTTATAATCTTTATCCAAGTGCTTTTGCTAGTACAGTGGACCCCCGAGTTTCGGTCATAATTCATTCCAGAAGGCTGCTCAAGTGCCATTACCGAACGAATTTACTCCCTTAAGGAATAATGTCAAGTAGGTTAGTCCATTTCAGACCCCCAAAAATACACTTACAAAAGCACTTACAATATTACACTTACATAATTGTTCGATTTCCGAGGTGACCGAAACTCGGGGGTCCACTGTATTATGTAGTTTGTAAGTACTACTAGTTTTAGTCTGCTCAAAATGCTATGCACAGCAAAGGTAGGTTAAGTATGAAGATTGG
>WNWK01058169.1:0-10531 GCA_009830355.1 Cherax destructor | reverse complement strand
AGAGGAAGCCGCGGAAGTTGGGACCCCAGAGGTGGGGGACGTTTAGCAATGCAAGAATAGAAAATACAGGAAAGTCCCCCCTGGAGGTGTAGATGCGAGACAGCCAAAGCATATGAGAAGCCTTCCGAATCTTTGAGACAATGGATTTCCGCTCATTCAGGTAAACCTGACAACGGCGGAGTACGATGGATGCGCCTCATGACAGTTAAGGCAAGAGGAGGTAGATTACAAGGACTGGCATGGTCGTCGGCACCACAGACTGGGCATTCGGCCATGGACCTGCAATATTTTGCTGGATGACCAAAATGCCAGCAGTTTCTACACTGTTGTGGTGTAGGGTTCACCTTTCGAACTTGTAACCCGTGACCTACAATGTAGACCGAGGGTGGAAGTTAACGGCAGTCAAATGTTAAAGAGCTATATTGCAAGGATAACGTCTTCGCTTACGCCCACGAGGAAAAAAGTGTCAACTTTGAGGATATCCTCAAAGTTGACACTTTATCCACGCGAGCTCAAGCTGCTCCAGAATGTCATCACCACATGTCTGGAAATTCCGTTGGACAATGGTGTGGGGTAAAATGACAGTACCACTACAAGAATTGAGAGAATGATGTTTGTCAATAGTGATAGGAATAGTATCTATGGTCGTAAGGAGAGAAAGATCGCGGGCTTGGTCAGCATTCTGGACCGTGATGGGCTTGGCCAGCATTCTGGACCGTGATGATGTAGTGCCGCTCTTGAGAGCGTGAAATGAGATATCTTTACCTACATGGCTTTACCAATACTATGATCAGAAAGATAAGTATTAGGAGAAGCCGGTCGTAGAGTGAAAAACTTTCTCCATTGAGTAGTGTGAAACAAAGTGTTTAACCATTTGACTGTTTCGATCGTATATATATACGTCTTATGAGCCACTGTTTCAGATGTATCTATACGCCTAAATTCTAGCGGCCTCAAATCAAGTGGGAGAAAGCTGGTAGGCCCACATGTGAGAGAATGGGTCTGTGTGGTCAGTGTGCGCAGTATAAAAAATCGGGCAGCCAGTGGTGCATTGTGGGAAAGCCATTTCAGTAGTCCATGTTCAGCATGCCTAGTGGTAAGAAATACCTGACTCCCGGCGAATCTGGGACTCTTCTCTTCCCCAGTGATAGCTCTAACACAGATGGAAGTGTCTCTGAAGATGAATTTCATGGTTTTGAGGAGTTTGTGACCGAAAGCCATGCCCAGGATACCAGAAGGAAGGAAGAGATTAGAGGAAGGAAGGAAAGAAGAGATGAGAGGAAGGAAGGAAATAAAGAAGAGATGAAAGGAAGGAAATAAAGAAGAGATGAAAGAAGGAAATAAGAAGAGATGAAAGGAAGAAATAAAGAAGAGATGAAAGGAAGGAAATAAAGAAGAGATGAAAGGAAGGAAATAAAGAAGAGATGAAAGGAAGGAAATAAAGAAGAGATGAAAGGAAGGAAATAAAGAAGAGATGAAAGGAAGGAAATAAAGAAGAGATGAAAGGAAGGAAATAAAGAAGAGATGAAAGGAAGAAGAGATGAGAGGAAGGAAGGAAGGAGGAAAGGAAGGAAGGAAGGAAAGAAGAAAGGAAGAAAGAAAGGAAGGAGAGATGAAAGGAAGGAAGGAACAAAAGAAGAAAGGAAGGAGAGATGAAAGGAAGGAAGGAACAAAAGAAGAAAGGAAGAAAAAAGGAAGGAATGAAGGAAGAAAGGAAGGAAGAGATGTGAGGAAGGAAGGAAGAGATGTGAGGAAGGAAGGAAGAGATGTGAGGAAGGAAGGAAGAGATGTGAGGAAGGAAGGAAGAGATGTGAGGAAGGAAGGAAGAGATGAGAGGAAGGAAGGAAGAGATGAGAGGAAGGAAGGAAGAGATGAAAGGAAGGAAGGAAATAAGTAAGAAAGGAAGGAATGAAGGAAGAAAGAAAGCTAGGAAGGAGGGTGTGGGGAAGAAGACATGGGTCCCCTTTTGTGTTGACAGGTTGACAGCAGTGAGGGTGGTGAGTAATGGTATAATATGTCATTTTGACAGCTGCCTTACCCTGACTCAGCAAATTTAGATGTCCACACACACACACGCTTCAAGTGCTAAGGGAAGTTGATGGAAAGTGTCCAGTCATTATATATGTGTATATATATTATAGAACAATAGTAATAAACAATTTTTGCATTGTTGGTTTGTGTAAACAAGTTCTGTAAACAATATAATGATAATAATGTTTGTGCAGTTATTGTGTTGCATACGAGTGTATATATGTACACAGCACCTTACTCTGGTCTCACAGGCCACATAAGTTACTTGGAAAAAAAATATTGGAAAATACAAGAAACCTTGAATGGGAGTAAACATAAGTGTACAGGTGAGCGGCATGCGCCGCTGTTTGCCATACACGGCTCATTTTCTGCCAACTACGCCTCCATATCTCAGTAAGTATAGATTGAAAAAAAAAAAAAAAATTAGGATGAAAACCATCAGAAAAATAATCTTAACATTTTGATAAGAAATTTTTTTTCGAATATTCTGCGACAACAGGAGAGCACTCAGGATTGGGGCTTGCGACAGTCAAAGGGTTAAGGAGAGTGCGTGACGAGCTGGTCGTTTCTGAAATGAATCAGAAGGAAGTGTCGAATCGTCATGTAAGGGTCTTGGTCATTTGGATGTGGGACCAGAGGTGGTCCGACGTGTGATGGGCGAGCAATCCGAAAATTGCCGCACCGTAGAGGAGAAGCCGGAATCAAGGTCAGAGAAGAGCGGTCAGACGTGTCAAAAGGCCGTCGGAACCCCAGTACCTGAAGCAGGTGATGAACTGGCACCAGCAAGAGGTACAGGGGTATTGGAGGTGTCCGAAGAGTTGTCCATTAACGAGGTAGGGTCAGGAAAGGGCCTGGGGGTAGTAGGTTCATGGATTGGGTCTGCCATGGTTAGGTTACTTCTTCCTTTTTGTTTTTAAGAAAAAAATAAAAAAAGAAAATAAAAATAAAAAAAGAAGAAAAAAGGGGGAACATGGAGGAATAGCTCCTAGGAGGAATGAAAGGGTGTAAATCCCCATCCGTGCCAAAGAGGACCTCAACACTGCAAGTAGTACAGATGCTGCATGGAACCCGTGCCATACCCTACCCTTCATGCCAGTAAACCAGCAATCCGGGATAGCAACCTCACATCCACCGAGCCACCTCGGCGGACAAAAGAGAGGCGGCCGGATACCCGCCACAAACCATACCTCCTTCGGCCACCACCCCCGGAATCCGAAAGATGGCCTCCAGAGATACACCCATCGCCCGAAAGATACCCAAAGCCACCCCCGGGAGACCGGAGAGGGATCGGGACATCCCTAAGTGATCCAGATTCCACGGCAAACTACACCACCACCAAGAACCTCAACGGAATGGGATGGACTTCGGAACCCTTCCCCTACCTAGGAACTACAATGCCTGTGGAGAGAAGCTCACAGGGTTAAAATGGAAAGGGAATAAGGGAGGGATGAGGAGGAGAAAAGGGAAAAGGGAGGATGGGTGAGATGGGATAGGGAGGGGATTGAAGGGCAATTAGGTTCGGTCTGAGGAAGACCAAAAGGTCTAATTCCTCAGACCAAGAGCCTCTTCACCACGCCAAGGAGCCCCCCTTGAAGAGGCTAATGAAAATAGCTTCCTCTATTTGGCATTACCGAGAAAAAAGGGCCTTTTTAAGTATATTCTGAATCAGCATTATTGAACCATTCATTGGACCTTTCTGAAGGTCCAAAGAATGATTCGATAATGAGGTAGGATGTAAGAAGATGCTGCAGCAGGAAGGGACCAGGAGGAGCAGTTTCATGGATCTGACTCCATGGTTAGGTCACTTTTTCTTTTTGTTTTCCATAAAAAAAGAGGAAAAATAAAGAAAAAAGGGGAACGTGGAGGGATAGCTCCTAGGAGGAACAACTAGCGAAATAGCCAAGAATTTGTCAACCTGAACAATGGAATTAGCCTAAAATCAGTCTCAAAGTGGATGAAATCACCGATGCGTAAATATCACTGACACAGTAAAATTCATGAAACCACAATTCCGTCAGTTTTTCATAAATTTTTCAACTTTTTTTTTTACCAAATCAAAGTCAAAAACAACATCCAGTATTGGGCCCCCCTCCTTAAACAGGATGGGTCCTACACAGATGATAGCAAGGAAATGAATGAGCTACTAAAGTCCTAGTATGACTCAGTTTTTAGCGAGCCGCTAACCAGACTGAAAGTCGAAGACCTAAATGAATTTTTATGAGAGTGCCACAGAACTTGATAGACGCAAACCTATCTGACATTATTCTGATGCCAAATGACTTCGAAGAGGCGATAAATGACATGCCCATGCACTCCGCCCCAGGCCCAGACTCATGGAACTCCGTGTTCATCAAAAACTGCAAAGCCTCTATCACGTGCTTTTAACATCCTATGGAGAGGGAGCATGGACACTGGGGTCGTCCCGCAGTTACTAAAAACAACAGATATAGCCCCACGCCACAAAGGGGGCAGTAAAGCATTGGCAAAAAACTACAGACCAATAGCGCTAACATCCCAAATCATAAAAATCTTTGAAAGGAATCTAAGTAGCAAGATCGCCACTCATCTAGATACCCATCAATTATACAACCCAGGGCAGCATGGGTCGCTCCTGTCTGTCCCAACTACTGGACCACTACGACAAGGTCCTGGATGCTCTAGAAGACAAACAGAATGCAGATGTTATATATACAGACTTTGCAAAAGTCTTTGACAAGTGTGACCATGGTGTAATAGCACACAAAATGCGTGATAAAGGAATAACAGGAAAAATTGGCAGATGGATCTATAATTTCCTAACAAATAGAACACAAATAGTCAACAGAGTAAAGTCTGAGGCAGCTACGGTGAAAAGCTCTGTTCCACAAGGCACAGTACTCGCTCCCATCTTGTTCCTCATCCTCATATCGGACATAGACAGGGATATAAACCACAGTGCCATGTCTTCCTTTGCAGATGACACACGAATCTGCATGACAGTGTCCACCATTGAAGACACTGCAAGACCCCAAGCAGACATCAACCAAATCTTTAAATGGGCTGCAGAAAACAATATGAAGTTCAATGATGAGAAATTTCAATTACTCCGATATGGAAAACTTGAGGAAATTAAAATTTCATCAGAGTATAAAACAAATTCCAACCACACAATAGAGCGAAAAACTAATGTCAAAGACCTGGGAGTGATCATGTCAGAGGATCTCACCTTCAAGAACCATAACACTGTAGCAATCGATAATGAGAACCTTCAAAACCAGGGATGCCAAGCCCATGATGACACTTTTCAGGTCACTTGTTCTATCTAGACTGGAATATTGCTGCACACTAACTGCACCTTTCAAGGCAGGTGAAATTGCTGAACTAGAAAATGTGCAGAGAACCTTCACAGCATGCATAACTGCAATAAACCACCTCAATTACTGGGAACACTTGAAGTTCCTAAACCTGTACTCCCTAGAATGCAGGCGGGAGAGATACATTATTATATACACTTGGAAAATCCTATTCTTATTCTTATAATCAAGGGAAGCGCTAAACCCGTAGGATTATACAGCGCCTGTGGGAGGGAATAGAAGGTATTCAGGCTTAATTCAGGGAACTTAAGCACAGATCTTGGAAAATCCTAGAGGGATTAGTACCAAACTTGCACACGAGAGTCACTCCTTACGAAAGCAAAAGACTCGGCAGACGATGCAACATCCCCCCCAATGAAAAGCAGGGATGCCACTAGCACGTTGAGACAACACAATAAGTGTCAGGAGCCCAAGACTGTTCAACTGCCTCCCAGCGTACATAAAGGAGATTACCAATAGACCCCTGGCTGTCTTCAAGCAGGCACTGGACAGGCACCTAAAGTCAGTGCCTGACCAGCTGGGCTGTGGTTCGTCGTCGGAGTGCGTGCTGCCAGCAGTAACAGCCTGGTTGATCAGGCTCTGATTCACCATGAGCCCTGTTCACAGACTAGGCCGCGGGGGCGTTGACCCCCGGAACTCTCTCCAGATAAACTCCAGGAAAAAATACTCTACCATTTCATAAGATTTTTTTTTTTTAATTTTGCAACCCTGAGAACAAGTTTGAGAGAAGGGGTTGCAACCCTGAAAGGGTTAAATACAACCTTCCTTATAACCTAAAATCTCAAAATATTGCCATTCAATAGTGAATACATTTACTCTCAAAACATTGCCATTCAATAAACACAAAATCAAAGATTCACAAACGAAGTCTGTTTAAATTTTTTTAACATACTGTAATACATATTTTAAGTAAATATGCTGCAGCCTCATCTTTTCTTAACACATCATTAGACTCAGCATGTATAGATTTTCTCTTGAAAATTTTGGGACACGAACACATGAGAGAATACCACATTAGATACTGCAAGTCTTGCAATTGTTTATTAAAGGTGTCAGTGGAAGTCAATGCATATTCATTCCAAATGAACCACATAGATTAAATAGAAGTCAACGCAAGGTTAGTGCTATACTATCTACACCAGGACTTTTACCATATTTTAAAAGGACCTGGATCAAGTGAGAAATCTCCATATTTGGTGCTCTTGTTATGCATAGTCATACAGGTAACGTACAACATCAAAACTAACCATCCTGCAAAGAAAAATACCCTAATTAATATTTTATATGGTGGTTAGGAGTACTAACACTACTAGTGAGTATAAAAATTAATATCATGTACTGGTCAGGAGTTCGAGCACTAATAGTGAATACATGTACAGTACAGTCAACCCTCTGTTTTCTTGTTTAATCCGTTCCAGAGGGATCGACTAAAACTGAAATCGACGAAAACTGAAACCATTTTCCCAATAAGAAATAATGTAAATTCAATTAATCCGTTCCAGACACCCAGAAGTTTAAAAAAAAAAATTGGGGGCCTTAAAGATAGATTTACATGCACAAATGAATGAACATTCAATGTGACACTTACCTTTATTGAAGACTGATGTTTCTGGATGGAAGAGAGGAAGGAGGGAGAGGGGAAAAGACCCTATTTTTGGAAGGAAATACCCCTCCATAAGGACTCTAAGTACCAAGTCCTCATCTGGGGTCACTTCCCTTCTTTGTCTTTTACTGCCACTAGGACCAGCCTGAGAGTCACTGCACACCTGTGGCACTAAATATCTGTCCAGAGAGCTCTGTTGCTGGCGTCTCTTTAAAGTCCCTAAAATGGGATAAGAGATTGTCATTGTACATGTTGCCTAGATGGATTGCAACATCTTTGTCAGGGTGGTGTTCCTCCACAAGTGAATGCATCGTAATCCACATTGCACAAATGCCCTTAAGCTTTGAAGGAGGCACCTTACATCTCTCTTCCTCCTTCATTGAAGCAATTTCCTGAGTTCTTGTTTGATGGTGTTGCAGCTCAAGCTCTGGCAGCTCTTCAGTGGTTAGATCTTCACTGTGGTCCTCCACCAACTCTTCCACATTCTGTCCACTCACATCCAACCCCATGCAATTCCCCAATGCCACAATACTTTCCACAACTTCCATAGGCTCCTCAGGGTCAGCCCCAGACCCTTCAAAATCTCTCTCTGGGACAGAATCTGGCCACAACTTTCTCCAAGCAGAGTCCATCGTTATAAATTAGACACATATGCAACATTTGGGTATCTTTATTGAGGAAACGTTTGCCACACAGTGGCTCATCAGTCCAATAAAAAGTAGAAGGTGTAAGGAGAGTAGGAGTTTGAGGTAATCAGTCCCTCGGCCTGGAGTCGATGTGTCAGTCCATCAATCTTGTAAAATGACAGCATATGTCCGTAGAGGTGGCTTATACTGTAGTTAGGTGAGGTGAAGCAGCAGGAGGCGGGGTCATGTGGTACCATCCACTAGTCTAGTAGAACTTCGTCCAAAGGTTGGACAAGTGTTGAAGAATTCGTTGTATTAGATCCCAAGATGTTGTTGTGTCAGACAGGGTTGATGAATGGTTCAGAGAACCGACAAGTTATAAATTAGACACATATGCAACATTTATAACTTGTCGGTTCTCTGAACCATTCATCTATACCCTGTCTGACACAACAACATCTTGGGATCTTAATACAAACGAATTCTTCAACACTTGTCCAACCTTGGACGAAGATCTACTTAGACTAGTGGATGGTACCACTATGACCCCGCCTCCTGCTGCTTCACCTCACCTAACTACAGTATATAAGCCACCTCTACGGACATATGCTGTCATTACAAGATTGATGGACTGAACACATCGACCCGGGCCCGGACTGATTACCTCAAAACTCCTACTTCCTTACACCTTTCTACTTTGTATTGGACTGATGAAGCCACTGTGTGGCAACGCTTTCAATAAAGATACCCAAATGTTGCATATGTGTCTAATTTATAACTTGTCGTTCTCTGAACCATTCATCTATACCAGAGTCCATCGTCCTGGAAGTCACTCCCTGCCAAGCTTTATCTATAAGGCCTATGCAATAGAAGATATTGAAGTGATCCTTCCAGAACTCTCTTAGGGTCAATGCAGTGTCTGAGGTCACATCAAAGCACCTTTGAAACATTGCTTTGGTGTACAGTTTTTGAAGTTTGCAATGACCTACTGGTCCATGGGCTGGATGAGAGGAGTGGTATTAGGAGGCAAGAACTTCATTGTTACAAAACTGAATTCCTTAGACAATTGGTCTTCCAAGTCTCGAGAATGAGCAGGAGCATTGTCCAGTACCATGAGGCACTTGAGTCCCAATTTCTTTTCCAGGAGGTAGTTCTTCACACTTGGGCAAAACACTTGATTAAACCATTCCAGGAAAATTTCCTCGTGACCCATGCCTTAGGGTTAGCCTTCCACATCACACACAATTTAATCTTGGAAACACTATTTCTTGAACACTTGGATTTTCAGAGTGATACAAAAATAAAGGCTTCACTTTGAAATCCCCACTAGCATTACCACATAACATAAGAATTAGCCTGTCTTTTATAGGCTTGTGTCCTGGCAGTGCCCTTTCCTCCTGCGTGCCGTAGGTCCTCCTTGGTATTTTCTTCCAAAATAGGCCTGTTTTGTCACAATTAAACACTTGTTCGGGTTTGAAATTTTCAGCCTCTACATGTTCTTTAAATTCACGCACAAATTTTTCAGCCGCATGTTTGTCTGAAATGGCACCCTCACCATGCCTTACAACACTGTGTATGCCACTTCTCTTCTTGAATTTTTCGAACCAGCCTTTGCTGGCCTTAAATTCACCAACATCAGCACTGGTTCCAGGCATTTTTTGACAAGATCGGTATGCAACTGCCTTGCTTTTCACAAAGTAATGACTGCACAACACTATCACCCGCTAGCTGTTTTCGTTTATCCACACCAACAACAATTTCTCCATATTTTCAAATGTTTGTGATCTCTGTTTCATTATCGTATCTACCCCTTTCGCAACATTAGCTTCAGTGATTTCTTTTCTCTTCGACACAATGGAACCGATGGTTGATGGGGCCTTATTGTATATCCTGGGGAGCTCGGCAATATGTACGCCACTATCATATTTTTCTTTTATTTCTTTCTTCAGTTCTACGGTGTTCCTCACTTTCTTTACCAAAGGACTGGCACTAGGAGCTTTCTTTGGGTCCATGGTAGCTTATTTAGTAGTCGCACACAATAATCAAGGTCCAAAAACAATTGATTGTTAAGAAATGTTTTGTATGAACTCGTGGGATGATGTTCACTCAACCATAAACAATGCTACACTGCCGTGAATGTGCGTGGGAGGTGGGCTTGCAGGCTTGTATGTGCGCTGGGCACTGGACAGGTTCCGTACCATGAACGAAAACGGAGGTAATATTTCCACAAAAAGTGCCCAAAACTGAAATCACCGATAATGGAGATACGTGAAAACGGAGGGTTGACTGTACAGGTCTCCTCAACATTCGCGAGGTTAGGGGATCAAGAGCCTCGCGAATGTTGAAAATTGCAAATGTTTGGTGCCCCAATATTTTTTTTTTTTTTTATTAACACATCGGCCGATTCCCACCAAGGCAGGGTGGCCCGAAAAAGAAAACTTTCATCATCATTCACTCCATCACTGTCTTGCCAGAAGGGTGCTTTACACTACAGTTATAAAACTGCAACATTAACACCCCTCCTTCAGAGTGCCGGCACTGTACTTCCCATCTCCAGAACTCAAGTCCGGCCTGCCGTTTCCCTGAATCCCTTCATAAATGTTACTTTGCTCACACTCCAACAGCACGTCAAGTATTAAAACCATATGCCTCCATTCACTCCTATCAAATACGCTCACACATGCTTGCTGGAAGTCCAAGCCCTCGCACACAAAACTTCCTTTACCCCCTCCCTCCAACCTTTCCTAGGCCGACCCCTACCCCGCCTTCCCTCCACTACAGATTATACACCTCGAAGTCACTCTGTCTCGCTTCCATTCTCTCTACATGTCCAAACCACCTCAACAACCCCTCCTCAGCTCTCTGGACAATCGTTTTGGTAATCCCGCACCTCCTCCTAATTTCCAAACTCAATTCTC
>WNWK01058168.1:0-10531 GCA_009830355.1 Cherax destructor | reverse complement strand
CCTCTGCTCCTCAGTCACGTCCTCCAGGCCCCTCTTATATTACGCTTGCTTTTCATTTTGAATTTTTATTCACACAAAAAAATAGAAAATTTACTTTTATGTAAACGACTGCATTATTGTAATAATTGTATAAATACAGTCAACCCTCCGTTTTCGTGCTTAATCCATTCCAGAGGGATCGACTAAAACTGAAACCAACGAAAACTGAAGCCATATTCCCCATAAGAAATAATGTAAATTCAATTAATCCGTTTCAGACACCCAGGAGTATTAACAAAAAATATTTTTTTAGAGATTAAATAGTATAGATTTACATACAGAAAAGAATGACAAATAAATATAAAGCACTAATAACATGTATAAATGAACATTTAACATCACACTTACCTTTATTGGCAACTCTTGTTGGTGTATGGAAGATGGAGAGGAGGAGAGAGGGAGGCAAGTTTAGTGTTGGGAGGCAGCACAAAATGCTTCAATTTGACACTAATATCAGCTCTACGGCTTATTTATCTATCACAATTCATCTAATATGACATAATAAACAATATTAATAACATAGAAACATGATATATACTCTAGAATGAATAAAATACGTACATCATTATGTATGAGAGAACTGGCGGTAGTGTTATTGTTGTTGGGTTTAAGGGCCACTGACCATAAGCGTACATATACTGCTGGTGGTGGTGGTCGGCAGTAGCAGCAGGTCGCCACCACCTCTATTCACACAATGTACATAATTTATAAATAAGAAATATTTACACTAATTTATAAATAAATATTTACACTTTAATTTATAAATAAATATTTACACTTTAATTTATAAATAAATATTTACACTTTAATTTTTAAATAAATATTTACACTTTAATTTATAAATAAGAAATATTCACACTTATATAAATAAGAAAGATTTACACTTACCTTGGAGGAGATGTTGGCAGAGGGCGACTCTGGTCTCAGTGCCCCTATACTATTCCTCAAACAAACAATGGAGGAGTTAAGTTTCGTGTCATCATTTTTCTATCGATTAATGGTTTAACTTACTTGCTACACTGTTAATGCTACACTTTATCGCTGGCTGGTGCTATAGCCTTTATCGACTCCACTTTGATACTTTGCTTCGATTTCTTTCTTTAATTCTATGGTGTTCCTCACTTTCTTTACCAAAGGACTGACACTAGGAGCTTTCTTTGGGCCCATGGTGGCTTATTTAGCAATCACACACAATAATCAAGGGTCAAAAAACAATGGATTGTTAAGAAATGTTTTGTATGAACTCGCAGGATAATGTTCACTCAACCAGAAACAATGCTACACTGCCTGATAATGCGTGGGAGGTGGGCTTTGTATGTGCGCTGGACACTGGACAGGTTCTGTACCAAGCACGAAAACGAAGGTAAAATTTCCCCGAAAAAACTGCACGAAAACTGAAACACACGAAAACAGAGATACACGAAAACGGAGGGTTGACTGTAATGTCAATGCATTCCTAAGTGCATATTAGACTAGCCACTTGGACACGTATTGGACATTTGTGTACTCTGGAATATTGGCAAAAATAGAACATTTCTGCTACTTTGAGCTCAATTTCAAGCTACTTTCAGTCCTGAAAGTAATCAAAATCATATTTATTTCTGTAATACATCTTTCTTTTTATCAAATGAGACTAGAAAACAGAGAATACAACCATAAAAACCATTCAAAAATACACCACAAAATCGCTGTTTTAAAGCAAAACACAGTTGAAGTTTATTTTATCATTACACATTGTGTGTATCGTATGAACATAAGAACATAAGAAACATAAGAAAAAAGGAAACTGCAGCAGGCCTATTGACCCATGCAAGGCAGGTCCATCACTCCTGCTTAGACCTGACCACCTGGAGTTAACCCTTTCCAGGTAACTCCAGGTAGTCAGGTCACTTCCATTTAAGGAATTAGTACGACATCTGACCTAGTAGCACAAGCTAGTCAGGTAGAACTCGCACCCACCCACACCCACTCATGTATTTATCTAACCTATTTTTAAAACTACACATTGTCTTAGATTCTGTGACGGTACTCGGAGTTTGTTCCACTCATCCACAACTCTATTACCAAACCAGTGCTTTCCTATATCCTTCCTGAATCTGAACTTTTCCAACTTGAAACCATTGCTGCGAGTCCTGTCTTGGCTGGATATTTTCAGCATGCTATTTGCATCCCCTATATTTATTCCTATTTTCCATTTATACACCTCAATCATATCTTCCCTAATTCTATGCCTTTCTAGAGAGTGCAGATTCAGGGCCCTCAGTCTATCTTCATAGGGAAGATTTCTGATACATGGGATCAACTTTGTCATCCCCCTCTGTACGTTTTCCAGTGCATTTATATCCATTCTGTAATACGGTGACCAGAACTGTGCAGCATAATCTAAATGAGGCCTAACCAAAGATATATAGAGTTGAAGAACAACCTGAGAACTTCTATACTTCTTGATATGAAGCCAAGGATTCTGTTAGCTTTATTGTGAACACTTATGCACTGTTGGCTTGGTTTCAGATTACTGCTAACCAGAACTCCTAAATCCTTCTCACAATCACAAGTATTAAGATCTACATTATTCAGTTTATATGTGGCATGGTTATTGTCCTGCCCAACATTTAGAACTTTGCATTTGTCTACATTAAACTGCATCTGCCACTTCTCCGACCACTGCATCAGTCTATTCAAATCATCCTGGAGTGCTCTAATGTCCTCATTAGAATGAATTGGATGGCCTATTTTGGTGTCATCAGCAAATTTGTTTATGTTGCTATTTATTCCCTCATCTATGTCATTTATGTAAATTGTAAACAACAGGGGGCCCAAAACTGACCCCTGTGGGACACCGCTGAGACGTGGCCCCATTCTGATTTCTCCCCATTTATGCAAACTCTCTGCCACCTATTTGTCAACCATGCCTCTACCCAGGAAAAATTTCTCCTCCTATTCCATGTGCCTTAAGTTTCAATAGCCTTGATGTGGAACTCTATCGAAAGCCTTACTGAAGTCCATATACACAATATCATATTCATTACCATGATCTACCTCCTCAAACACCTTAGTGAAAAAGTTAGTAAATTCGTAAGACAGGAACGCCCTTAGTAAAACCGTGTTGAGATTCATTAATCAATTTATGGTTTTCAAGATGGCTATGAATTGCCTCGGCAATTATTGATTCCATAAATTTACAAACTACATATGGAGGTAAGGCTTATTGGTCTATAGTTCGAAGCTAAGGACCTGTCACCTGCCTTGTAAATAGGTATTACATTTGTCCTTTCCACTTGTCTGGCACTATGCCAGTTTGTAGTGATACATTGAAAAGATTTGCCAAGATTTGCTAAGTTCCCTTTACATTCCTTTAAAACTCTTGCAAACAGTTCATCAGGGCCTGGGGATTTGTTAGGTTTTAATTTCTCTGTCTGTGGACCATGTCACTAGTTACCACAATCGAGCATAGTCTATTATCTTCCTGTTCAACATAATTTATTATTTCTGGAATTCCACTAGTATCTTCCTAAGTAAAAACTGAGAGGAAGAAAGTATTGAAAATTTCACACATATCCTTATCACTGTCCGTGATCGGTCCTGAGTTACTCTTAAGTGGGCCTATCTTGTCCCTAATCTTACTTCTGTATACCTGAAAGAACCCTTTTGGGTTAGTCTTCAAATCCCTTGCAACCTTAGCCTCATAATCCCTTTTTGCTTTTCTTATTCCTTTTTTTATTTCTCGCTTTAATTGAAAATATTGATTTCTTATCTGTTCATCCCCTCTTTTGATACGCCTATATATGCCTCTCTTTTGACCAATGAGATGTTTTAATCTATTGTTCATCCATTTAGGATCATTTTTGATAGATCTAATTTCCCTACTCGGAACAAAAGTTGTCTGGGCAGCTAGAACTACACAATGGAAAACATCATATTGGCAACCAAAACCACCTACCTGACCCATAGTCAGGTCATCCCAATTTAGCCCGCCTAGGTAATTTCTCAGCCCCATGAAGTCGGCTAAGCGAAAGTCTGGAACAGAGACTTGATTGCAGTTACCTGGGTAATTCCATGATATATTGAAACTACCCATGGTGTCCCACTCAGGAAATTTGTGGATAATACATTATGGCTCCATGGACCGAACTGGCTCTCTAATGAAAATAACTGGCCACAGCAAAAGCCTCACATTATGCGAAAAGAAACAGTCTGCTTGAACACAGCAGAAATAATGTTTAAATACTGCAGACACACCAGAAATAGTAATAATAATAATAGTTTATTTAGACATGGTACAATGATACATACAGTCATACCTCGGTTAACGATGTAGTCGGATAGCGGTAAATTCGGTTAACGATATTTTTGATGTAAAAAAAATGACTCCAGTTAACGATATTTGCTTCGGTTAACGATATTCGTATCGACGCACCCGCGTGGCGCCAGCTGTGCGGGCACTCCAGGAGCGCAGTGTGCTATTGTTTACAAGCGAGAGCGACCACCACCCACTCCACCCACACATTCATACCAGTATATTGTCATTATTCCACTGTTTTTAGTTTACCTGGAGTTTACCTGAGAGAATTCCAGGGGTCAACGCCCTGCGGCCCGGTCTGTGACCAGGCCTCATGTTGAACCAGAGCCTGATCAACCAGGCTGTTACTGCTGGCCGCACGCAGTCCAACGTACGAACCACAGCCTGGCTGGTCAAGTACCGACTTTAGGTGCCTGTCCAGTGCCTGCTTGAAGACAGCCAGGGGTTTGTTGGTAATCCCCCTTATGTATGCTGGGAGGCAGTTGAACAATCTTGGGCCCCTGACACTTATTGTGTTGTCCCTCAACGTGCTAGTGGCACCCCTGCTTTTCATTGGGGGGATGTTACATCGCCTGCCGAGTCTTTTGCTTTCGTAGGGAGTGATTTTCGTGTGCAAGTTTAGTACTAATCCCTCGAGAATTTTCCACGTGTATATAACAATGTATCTCTCCCACCTGCGTTCTAGGGAGTACAGGTTTAGAAACTTCAAACGTTCCCAGTAATTGAGGTGGTTTATCGCAGTTATGCGTGCCGTGAAGGTTCTCTGCACATTTTCAAGGTCAGCAATTTCACCTGCCTTGAAAGGTGCAGTTAGTGTGCAGCAATATTCCAGCCTAGATAGAACAATCGATTTGTAAAGTGTCAACATAGGCTTTGCATCCCTGGTTTTGAAGGTTCTCATTATCCATCCTGTCATTTTTCTAGCAGATGCGATTGCTACAGTGTTATGGTCCTTGAAGGTGAGATCCTCTGACATGATCACTCCCAGGTCTTTGACATTAGTTTTTCGCTCTAGTGTGTGGTTGGAATTTGTTTTGCACTCCGATGAGATTTTAATTTCCTCACGTTTTCCGTATCTGAGCAATTTAAATTTCTCATTATTGAACTTCATATTGTTTTCTTCAGCCCATTTAAAGATTTGGTTTATGTCTGCTTGGAGTCTTGCAGTGTCTTCAACGGTGGACACTGTCATACAGATTTGGGTGTCATCTGCAAAGGAAGACACGGCACTGTGGCTTATATCCCTGTCTATGTCCGATATGAGGATGAGGAACAGGATGGGAGCGAGTACTGTGCCTTGTGGAACAGAGCTTTTCACATTAGCTGCCTCAGACTTTACTCTGTTGACTACTACTCTTTGTGTTCTACTTGTTAGGAAATTATAGATCCATCTACCAACTTTTCCTGTTATTCCTTTATCACGCATTTTGTGTGCTATCACACCATGGTCACACTTATCAAAGGCTTTTGCAAAGTCTGTGTATATAACATCTGCATTCTGTTTGTCCTCTAGAGCATCCAGGACCTTGTCATAGTGGTCCAGTAGTTGGGACAGACAGGAGCAACCTGCTCTAAACCCATGCTGCCCTGGGTTGTGTAATTGATGGTTATCTAGATGAGTGGCGATCTTGCTTCTTAGAACCCTTTCAAAGATTTTTATGATATGGGACGTTAGCGCTATTGGTCTGTAGTTCTTTGCCATTGCTTTACTGCCGCCTTTGTGGAGTGGGGCTATGTCTGTTGTTTTTAGTAACTGCGGGACGACCCCAGTGTCCATGCTCCCTCTCCATAGAAAAATACTTTGGGTTTCTTTCAATTTCATTTATGGCTTTTAGTTCTTCCCGCGTTTCTTGATTCCTGTAAGATTCCTTTAGTTTTAATTCGATGTTTGCTATTTCTCTGACCAGTGCCTCACTACGTATTTCAGATATATTGGCCTCTTGTAGCCGCTCTGTTATTCTTTGCCTTCGCCTGTATAGGAGCGCCCTCTCTTTCTAGTTTACATCTTCTCCTCCTTTTCCTTAAGGGAATTTGCCTTGAGCAAACCTCAAGTGCCACAGAGTTAATTTGTTCTAGACATAGGTTAGGATCCGTGATGCTTAGGCTATCTTCCCAGTTTATATCATTTAGGACTTGGTTTACTTGGTCCCACCTTATGTTATTGTTATTGAAGTTGAAATTGGAGAAGGCTCCTCGCGACTGATCACATTTTGTCGATCTGGGGCCCCCTCATGCATGTCTGGACCTCTATTATGTTGTGATCTGAGTATATCGTTTTGATATGATGACATTTCGTATCAGATCATCATTGTTAGTGAAGATGAGGTCCAGTGTATTCTCCAATCTTGTAGGCTCTATTATTTGCTGGTTTAAGGTGAATTTGGTGCAGAGATTTAAAAGCTCGTGTGTGTGCGAGTTTTCATCTGAGCTGCCTCCTGGTGTTATCTCTGCTACCACATTATTTGCAATATTCCTCCATTTTAGGTGCCTTAGGTTGAAGTCCCCAGGAGCAAGATGTTGGGGCAGGGGCTGGAAGGTTTTCCAGACATTGGTCAATTTTCAGAAGCTGTTCTTGGAATTGTTGGGATGTTGCATCCAGAGGCTTGTATACAACCACGATGACCAGGTTTTGATTCTCGATCTTTACTGCTAAAACTTCAACTACATCATTTGAGGCATTTAGTAGTTCTGAGCATATAAGTGACTCTGTGATATACAGGCCAACCCCCCCCTTTTGCCTGTTCACTCTGTCACATCTGTATAGGTTGTAGCCAGGGATCCATATTTCATTGTCCAAGTGATCCTTTATGTGGGTCTCTGTGAAAGCCGCAAACATTGCATTTGACTCTGTAAGCAGTCCACGGATGTAAGGTATCTTGTTGTTTGTTGCTGGCTTTAGACCCTGTATATTTGCAAAGATGAATGTCGTTGGATTGGTGGTATGGGGAGGGGGGTCTTTTTCCTGGCACTAATATCTGTTGTTCTGGAGTGGAGGCCATTGACTGTGGTTCCACTCCAGAAATGATTGCAGTTGGTGTACGATTTCTGTCATTTCCTGCCAGCTTTTTTTCCTTCCTTGTGCTAAAAAACCTCTCTCTCTGGAGTGGCTTTGGCTACTTCTAAATAAGCTACCATGGGTCCAAAGAAAGCTCCTAGTGGTAAGCCTGTGGCAAAGAGGCTCAGAAATACAATAGAACTGAAGAAGGAGATAATAGAAAAATATGAAAGTGGAGTGCGTATCACTGAGCTGGCCAGGCTGTATGGTAAAGCCTATTCTACCATCGCTACCATTGTGGCCAAGGAAAATACACATAAAATCAAGAAAGCTGTTGTTGCGAAAGGTTCATTTGTGATCACAAAACAGATCACAAGTGCTGGAAAATGTGGAAAATTTGTTGTTGGTGTGGATCAACGAGAAACAGTTAGCAGCAGATAGTGTTTCAGAGGCAATACTATGTGAAAAAGCAAGGCAGTTGCATGATGATCTCGTTAAGAAAATACCTGCAACGAGTGCTGAAGTGAGCGAATTTAACCCTTAACCTGTCCACACGTAGATATTCATTCACGTGCGTACTGCCCCGAACGTAGTTCTACGTTTTATTTTTCATTCCTTCAAATTTAGTGCGATAGGCCTGAGTCGCCTAGACATGAGAGAATGGATCTGCGCCCTCAGTGTGCGCAGTATTAAAAAAATCTGGAACCACTTAGTACCTTGTGGGAGCACCAGTTCAATTGAGTGCCAGCTAGAGCAAATACTGTGGCAAACACCAGGGATTCACTGATGTCATGTCGCATTAACACTCCTTATAAGAGGAAAGTAAAAATAGGTTAGATAAATACATGAGTGGCTGTGGGTGGGTGTGAGTTGGACCTGACTAGCTTGTGCTACTAGGTCTGATGCCATGCTCCTTCCTTCAGAGGATGTGACCTGACTAGGTGGGTCATTGGTCTAAGCTGGGGGTGACATGGACCTGCCTTGCATGGGTCAGTAGGCCTGCTGCAGTGTTCTTTCTTTCTTATGTTCTTATGTATTCGGCAGGCTGGCTGGCTTTGGCTGTCTCTCTATCTGTCTATAACTCTGTCTATATCTTTGTCTGTCTATATCTATATGTCCTATATCTCTCTCTCTCTCTCATATGTACACATAAATACAGTTATTATACATAGTGTAAATTACCTAGGATAACCCAAAAATTCCAGGCAAAGTGCTATACAATGCTTGTAGAAATAAGGCATAATAAGCATGACTGGCAAGTAATACGCATCGTCACTTCTGCATCGTGTATAATACCTGTTGGCTTACGAGCCGCACTCTGAGACTGAGACAAGCAGACGGAAAGACACACACACACAGGCAGACAGAAAGACAGATAAGTAGAGTTAGACAGAAATAAGCAGAGCTTGACAAACAGACAGATACAGGCAGACAGACAGATACAGACAGATAGACAGACAGACAGACAGATAGATAGACAAACAGATAGACAGACAGATAGATACAGAGTGAAAGAGCGAGGGTTCCCTGCACACATTCATTCATCAATGTCACTGCCTTATCAGTAGTTATCTGGCAATTGTCATAACACCATTCTTCAAGGAGTTTCATATATACTCCTGGATGTCAAACAATTGCTGGGACCTATAAATACTTCGTATATACAGTGGACCCCGAGTTTCGTAAGGTTCTTACTTCAAACATCGTGTTTCGTAAGCTTTTACGATTTCAAGAATCGTAAACCGCTCGTGTTCCGTAACGTATTAGACCTGTCCGCCTGCTCCGCGCCTGCGCGGGACCCAGGATGCCACCAGTGAAGCGTTGTTTACCATTGAGAGAACATTACCTAGCGCGCTCTTTCAAACATTCACACTACATTTGGTGTTTTTTTTGGTGCTTTAGTGATTGTCACTGTGAAATAAGTCACCATGGGTCCAAAGAAGCTTCCTAGTGGCACCACTGTGGTAGCATTCATGGAGGGAGTGTAGCATTCATGCAGGGAGTGTAGCATTCATGCAGGGAGTGTAGCATTCATGCAGGGAGTGCAGCATTCATGCAGGGAGTTTAGCAGGCATGCAGGGAGTGTAGCATTCATGCGGGGAGTGTAGCATTCATGCGGGGAGTTTAGCAGGCATGCAGGGAGTTTAGCATTGATGCAGGGAGTTTAGCATTGATGCAGGGAGTGTAGCTTTCATGCAGGGAGTGTAGCAGGCATGCAGGGAGTGTAGCAGGCATGCAGGGAGTGTAGCAGGCATGCAGGAGTGTAGCAGGCATGCAGGGAGTGTAGCAGGCATGCAGGGAGTGTAGCAGGCATGCAGGGAGTGTAGCAGGCATGCAGGGAGTGTAGCAGGCATGCAGGAGTGTAGCAGGCATGCAGGGAGTGTGCAGGCATGCAGGGAGTGTAGCAGGATGCAGGGAGGTAGCAGGCATGCAGGGAGTGTAGCAGGCATGCAGGGAGTGTAGCAGGCATGCAGGGAGTGTAGCAGGCATGCAGGAGTGTAGCAGGCATGCAGGAGTGTGCAGGCATGCAGGGAGGTAGCAGGCATGCAGGGAGGTGCAGGCATGCAGGGGGTGTAGCAGGCATGCAGGGAGTGTAGCATTCATGCAGGGAGTGTAGCATTCATGCAGGGAGTGTAGGGAGGCATGCAGGGAGTGTAGCAGGCATGCAGGGAGTGTAGCAGGCATGCAGGGAGTGTAGCAGGCATGCAGGGAGTGTAGCAGGCATGCAGGAGTGTAGCATTCATGCAGGGAGTGAGCAGGCATGCAGGGAGTGTAGCAGGCATGCAGGGAGTGTAGCAGGCATGCAGGGAGTGTAGCAGGCATGCAGGAAGTGTAGCAGGCATGCAGGGAGTGTAGCAGGCATGCAGGGAGTGGGGATTTCCTTCGAGAGGCTGAAGAATTCCTCCCAACAAGTGTTTAATTGTGATGAAACAGGCCTGTTTTGGAAGAAAATGCCCAAGAGGACCTTCATTACTCATTACTCTATCTTCCAGATGCCTGCAACTCTTCAATAAAGGTAAGTAAATGTATCTATATATATATATAGTTTTTATTATTTTATATGTGAATATTTTTTTTGGAACGGATTAATTGTATTTACATTATTTCTTATGGGAAATAATGGTTCGAATTTCGTAAACTTCGTGTTAAGTACTAGCTCCTGGAACGGATTAATTACGATACTGGGGTCCACTGTA
>WNWK01058167.1:0-10531 GCA_009830355.1 Cherax destructor | reverse complement strand
ATCTGTTTGATAACAATTTCCAGTGACTGTGATACTACATAATTTATTTTTCTTCAGGCCCACTAAAATACCTAATTCTTGGGATATTGTTAGTGTCTTCTTGAGGAAAACCGAGAGAAAATAATTATTAAAAATAGAGCACATTTCATTCTTTGTCAGAAGATACCCATAATTATTTTTAAGGGGACCTATCTTATCTCTAACTTTTGTTCTATACACCGGAAAACTTTTGGGTTAGTTTTCGAATCCCTAGCAACTTTAATTTCGTAGTCCCGCTTAGCTTTTCTTATCCCCTTTTTAACGTCCCCCCTTAATGTCAAAAATTCTGATTCATAAGATTGATCCCATTACCGTTCGGATGTTGTCGCCGCAACAATATCCTCCATTCCAGCCCCAGGAAAGCAAACCTCTGTCTCCTACTCTTATCTTTCAAGCAGAATGCCCTATCCATATACCTAACCTGGCTATCCCCAACAAAAAAAAAATGTTTTTACCTTTTTGGTGTCGTTCGTCGGACGTTCCCAGTAGTCGACTCACATTCATCGGGAGCACGGAGAAGGCATTCGATGTTTCCACAACAGTTTACAGCAGTCTCTTTTTCCATGTTTCTAACTCTCCATTCGTTTTCTTGATCTTCAACTTCGTTCCATGAAGTCCGGCCACTGCCCAGGTTCCCTTCTTGACCTGAGGACTCCCAACAGGAGGACTACTACGAATCCTCTTGTTTTCCCCCCCGTCAATCGCCGAATATCAAGCTTCACTACCTCAACCTCCTTGCTGCTGGTAAAGTTCCCTTAATGGACGGCATCTTTAACCCCAGTCCACAGGGAACCCTTAGCCACGTTCTCTGAGCTAAGACAGATCACCTTGAGTTTGGACAGATCACCTCTCTAGCTAATACAGATCACCACCAACTCTCAGGAATTCCCAAACACCTCTCTAAACTCTTGGGCACCATCAGTCCAGCACATTCAACAGGGGTAAAGGAATGATAACATTTGGGATCTTTTGAACACCCCACCCAGCCATCAGTCCACGCGGGGGAATCGTGAAGAACAGAAGGGGAGGCAGGAATCTTGAGAGGATGTTGTCACCATCAATCTTGAATAGAATAATGGATGGACTGACAAAATCTTTCTCAAGATTGAGGGCCTGAAAAACCTCACACTCCTTCTGTTCTTCAGATTCTCCTTTGTATGGACGGATGAGCCACTGTGTGGCGAAACGTTTCCTCAATAAAGATACCCAAGGTTGATATGTGTCTAATTTACCAACTCGTCGGTTCCCTGAACCATTCATTCACACATCTCAAACACTCGGGTGGCCTTTTTCCCCAAACGATTCCCCAACATCAGCATCAGGAACAAGAAACTCTCCAGCCTTGATGTAACATACCTGTTCACCAAAGTATCTACTACACAAGCCATCGATCTCTTGCACAGGAAAAATTAAACTCACTTGATCTTCCCTTTTCCCGCCAGCGATTTCATCGACCTCGTTGAATTGTGTGTTGGCTTCATGTTTCTTTTTTTGAAAATCACCTCTTTCAGCGACTTTTGGGCTACCCGGATCGCCACTTACCGTCCGGCGAACCTATACGGAACATCTGGAAGCCGAGCGATTTTCCACTATTATTCCCTCATCTTACCTGGCTCCGTTATGTTGACGACTGCAGACGAGGGCATTAAACATCTTTAAAACAACCAGAGAAGACACTATCGAGAAAGAGATACTTAGTTCTCCCCACCAACTCCATTGCCAAACACGTTTCCAACATCTTTTTCCCAAAACCTCATTCCAAGTATCTACCTCCACATTCACCACCATCAAGGACATTACCAGTAAAGACAGGACATGCTTCAATTCTCTGCAGGGGTATACACAATCCCTTGTAATGACTGCAAAATTATACGTGGGGCGAAACATCTAGAGACCTCCAGACACGTATTTCAGAACACCAGTTCGCAGGCAGATCTGACGACCCAAAAAATGCCTGTGTTTAACACCGAAATTCACACAACCATTTAAAACATAAAAGGGGGAGGAACACTGCAGCAGGGTTGGCCCATACTAGGCAGATCCTTCACAATTCCCACTAACAAAATTTTTTTGCTCAACCCAAAATTTTCAATGCCCCAAGAAATGCTTTGATAATCTCTTTTTACTCATGTGGAGTCCCACAAAAATCCAACCCCTCCCCATAAGAACATAAGAAAGGAGGAACACTGCAGCAGGCCTGTTGGCCCATACTAGGCGGTTTTCCTTTCACAATCCATCCCACTAACAGAATAAATGCCCAACCAATTTTTTAAACCCTACCCAAGAAATAAGCTTTGATGATTCTATTAATCAAGTGCGAGTCCCACTCAAACCAACCCCACCATGATTTATCCAACCTAAATTTGAAACTACCCAAGGTCCTAGTTCAATAACCCTACGGGGGAAACTGTTCCACTCATGTCGCCGATGAAAAACCAACGAATGGATGCTAGTCGAATGGGGAAGGAACGAAGCTGAAGTTGAAGGTCCAGGAGACTGCTGTAAAAAACCGCAACTCTTTCCCCTTTGGGGTTTCAGACGAATGTGAAGACATCCCAGCGAAGACCATTCTACAAACCCCCTCGAGAAGCCGCACACCGCCAGTCGAGGTAAGAACATTGTTTTAGTTGGGGATAGTCAGATTAAGTTTATGGATAGGGAATTTGTTTTAAGGGGGTAGGAATAGGGGGGCAGAGGGTGTGTTATCCTGGGGCTGGGATGAAGGATATTGTTAGCCGTCTGACGACATCATGAGAGGTAATGGGAAAAACCTATTTTTCTGTCTCAGTGCTGGGGGCAACGATGTTGGCAGACGTAGGGAGTGAGGGGCTGATTAGCAGCTATAGGTAAAACAATAGACAGAATTAGGAAGAAGGGGGGGAACCCCCCGTAAAATTATTTTGCCAAGGAGAGGAGTTGACAGGACGAAGGTGAGGGAAAAGGAGGGACCTCTGAAAAATTGGGAATGGACAGCTGACGGATAACGAACTGGAAATGTGTTCTATTTTAATGACTATTTTTTTGTAAAATTTTACACAAGAAGACGTAAAGAGATTCCGGGAAATTAACAATTATTCAGTTCCTAAGAATTCAAATTAACTAATATTACTGTCACGAGGGAATGGTTATCAAACAGATAGATAAACTGAAGCAAAATAAGTCCCGGGACCCGACGAGTTGTTTTCCAGGGTACTTAAAGAATGCAAAATGGAACTTAGTCAGCCATTAACGAATGTGTTTAATACGTCCATCCTAACTGGTGGTCCAGAGATGTGGAAGATAATAATGTAGTTCCTATATTCAAATCAGGGGGTAAGTCCATTCCATCAAATTAATGCCAATAAGCCTTCACGTCTATAGTAGGCAAATTATTAGAATCAATTATAGCTGATATTATCAGAAGTCACCTTGAAGAACATAATTTGATTAATGAATCTCAATGGGTTTAGAGAGGTCGTTCCTGCCTGACAAATTTACTTACTTTTAAAAAACATTTGAGGCAGTAGAAATTGGGTAAAGAATAAAGATATAGTTTACTTGGATTTCAGTAAGGCCTTGATAGAACCTTACAAGAGACTCTTAAGAAAGGTGGCAGCTCATGGTATAGGAGGTAAAGTTCTAGCATGGATAGAGGCATGGCTTACCAATAGAAAGCAAAAGAGTTTCCATTAATGGGGCAAATCTGAATGGGGATTTGTCACTAGTTGGCTCCACAAGGATTGTTTTGGGCCCATTGTTGTTCATAATTTACATTAATGACCTTGATGAAGGAATTGCAAGTGACATGAGTAAATTTGCTGGATGATACAAAAAAAAAGGCCGATAATTCATTCTGAGGAGGATAACAGGCCCCGGGGGATTTGGATAAATTAATGTCTTGGTCTGAAAAGTAGATGAAGTTAATGTGGGCAAGTGTAAGGTGCTTGTCGTTGGTAATGAAAATATCCTCGAATTTATAAACTAGGTGAAGTTGAGCTTGGGTCATACAGAATGTAAAAAAGACTTGGGAGTCATGGTAAGCAGAAATCTAAAGCCAAGACAACAGTGCCTAAGGTGCGCAATAAGGCTAACAGATTACTAGGATTTATTTCAAGAAGTATGCCCAGAAGTCCAAAAGTTATTTTACAGCTCTATACATCCAGTGAGACCCCCATTTTGGAATGCAGCTCAGTTTTGGTTCCCCCACAGGATATTTTAGATTCATTGGAGAAATACAAAGAAGAATGATAAAAAGATTTAAGTATAAGAAATCTCCCCGAAGAAGATAGATTTAGAGCGTTGAATCCCCCACTCTCTGGGGAGACGTAGAATGAGGGAGATATCATCGAGGTGCGGGATGATGGGATAAACAAAGGGGGATATTAATAAAATACTGAGGATATCGAACCAAGTAAGAACGAGAAATAACGGATTTAAATTGGATAAATTTAGATTTAGAAAGGACATAGGCAAGTACTGGTTTTCGAACAGAGTTGTAGATGGGGAACAATTTTCCCCAGTAGTGATAGAGGCTAGGACCTGGGTGGCTTTAAAAAGAGATTGGACAAAATATGAGTGGGAGGGGCTGGGTTTGATTGTGTCGTGAGTAGGGGGAAATAAATTTTAGGTAGTGGTGGTTTTGATAAGGACCTGCCTTGTATGGGCCAGTAGGCCCCTTTTTTGCAGGGGGTTTCCCTAAATTTTCTACTGGGCGTTCTTACAAGGGCTCTTAGGGAAATGGGGTTTTACTTATCTAGGTTGGGGGCACTGGCAACTGCAGGGGAGGGAGCTGTTAGGGTTTTAAAAACTAGAAAAAGTTAGTGGTATGGGATGGGGGAAAACAGGAAGCCCAGTTAGTAATGTTATAAATTTAGGGAACTAGTAATAGGCAGAATAAGGTGGATATTGGAAAGCCAGTGGCACTAGGTGACAAGGACAGTACAGTATAGTGGAAAACAGAAATGAGCAGGAAGGGTAAAGAGAAAGGAGGGTCTTAAGTGTATATTACACTCAATAGTCGTAGTGCTAGGAATAAGATGGAGGGAGTTGAGAGAAGCTGCAAGTACAGGTAATATTGATGTTTTTGCAATAACTGAAACATGTTTAATATGAAAATCGACCTGCCTGCCGAATGTCACATTCAGGGTTTTAAATTGTTCCAAGTAGACAGAAGTATCGGGAAGGGGGTGGGGTGCACTCATGTCCGTGATCATTTAAATTGTTGTATAAAAATGGGTATAAAGTCTGAATTAACACATACAGAGTCTGTCTGGATAGAATTTTCAGAGGGGCATGAAAATTGATTTTAGGTGTGATATACCGTCCCCCAAACTTAGATAGGGACCAAGGGAGACTACTATGGGAGGAAATTGTTAAGGCCACAATGCACGATAACGTAGTTATTCTGGGTGACTTCAACTTTAGTCAAATTGATTGGAATTTTTGACTGGGAATTTATTGACTGTAGAAGTAGTTCAAGATTTTTTTGAAGCATTGTGAAAACCTACGGGGCAAATATTCTGTTAGTTCTGGAAACAGGAAACCCTTGAAGTAATTTGGCCAACAGGACTGCGCAGTGCTCCTTCTTATGTTCTTAATGGGTTTCTTATGAATCTTAGAACTCCCAGATTTCTTAGAAGTAGTTACAATTGTTGAAGCATTTTTGACAGAATAAAAGGGGGAAATAACTGTTGACTTAGTTCTGGCAAAAAAAAACCCTTGAAAATTTAGAAATTAAGGGAACTGGCCAAGCGACCACAAATAATTCCTTTTGGATTGAATAAGTTTCATGTAGGAAAACCGTAACGGCCCAGTTTTTCGCTTAAGATTACAATGGACTTAGAGAACACTTATCATCTGTGGACTGGGGTAATGAAGAGAGCTATCAATATGACAGTTTTCTGAACACTATACATGCTGCCCCAAAAAACATTTATCCCATATAAAGAAATTAGATCGAATAGAAATGACCCAAAATGGATGAATAATAGGCTCAAATATCTTTAGGGCAGAAGAAAGGAATTTATAGGCGTATCAAAAGAGGTGAGGGTCATCTTACGAATCAGTATATTGACATTAAGAGGGACGTTAAAAGGGATAAGAAAAGCTAAACGGGACTATGAAATTAAAGTTGCTAGATTCAAAAACTAACCCAAAAGTTTTTTTCCCGGTGTATAGAACAAAAGTTAGAGATGGAAATAAATGGTATAAAAAAACCGACACAATGAAAAAAAAAACATATACAGATAATTGATCTTATTTACAACGTTTGCCCACCAGTGCTTTACAGTACAGACAGATTACCTGGGAAATGAGCAACATAGAGATATAAGAACATAAGAACATAAGAAAGGAGGAACATGCAGCAGGCCTGTTGGCCCATCTAGGCAGGTCCTTCACAATTTCCTCCCACCAACAGAATATTTGTTTAACCCAATTTTCAATGCTACCCAAAAATAAGCTTGGGTTTAATTTTATTTTTCTCATGGCAATCCCACTCAAATCCAACCCCTTTTACCATGAATTTATCCAACCAATTTAAACTACCCAAGGTCCTTGCTTCAATAACCCTACTAGGCAGACTGTTCCATTTATCAACTACCCTATTTCCAAACCAATTCTTTTCCCATATCCTTTCTAAATTAAACTTATCTAACTTGAATATTTTTTGGGGTTCTCTAGAGATACCTCAAACTTATTTATATCCTCTTTTAATCTCCATTTTCCACTTGTATACCTCGATCATGTCTCCCTCATTCTACGTTCCCCAAAATGAATGTAAATTTAGGGTCTTCAATCTTTCTTTAAGGAAGAATCTCTAATGCTATGTATTAATTTAGTCATTCTACGCTGAATGTTTTCTAACGAATTTATGTCCATTCTTGCAATATGGAGACCAGAACTGAGCTGTTAATCAGGGTGAGTCTTTACTAATGATGTATAAAGCTGTAATATAATCCCCAGACTTCTGGTTACAATACTTCTTGATATAACCTAGTAATCTATTTGCCTTATTACTGTACGCTTAGGCATTGCTGTCTTGGTTTAAGGTTGCTGCTTACCATCACCCCCAAGTCCTTCTCGCAATCTGTATGACTAAGTTCTGTTATTTAACTCATAAGTGCTTAAGCAGGACACCTGAGCTTCAGAACCCTTGCATTTATCTACATTGAACTGCATTCACACTTTTCTGACCACGAATTAAGTTTGCTCCAATTCCTGTTCACTGACATCTACGTCTGAATCGATTATCCTACCTATTCGTGTCATCAGCGACTTCGTGAAACATATCACTGAAATTCCTCGTCAAGGTCATTTATATATATTATAAACAACAACGGGCCCAAATCCATCCCTGAGGAACGCCACTTGTTACAGATCCCCAATTCGATTTAACCCCATTTATGCACACACCGCTTCATCACTAGATCTCTGTTAAGATTTACGGCCCGCTCATTATTAATTTTACGTAAGATTTTTGCATCATCTGAAGACATATTCATAATATTTCATTCCTTCTAAATAATTTTTATTCAAGACATCGGCCGACTTTACCAAGGCAGGTGGTCTGAAAAAGAAAAAACTTTCATCATCATTCACTCCATCAATGTCTTGCCAGAGGGGTGGCTTCACACCCACAGTTATAAACTGCAACAATAACACCCCTCCTTCAGAGTGTAGACACTGTATTCCCATCTCCTAGACTTGTCCGTCCCGCCGGTTTCCTCGAACTTCCATAAATGTTACTTTTGCTCACACCAACAGCACGATACATGAACCATTTGTCTCCATTCACTCCTATCACGTCACACATGCCTCGCTGGAAGTCCAAGCCTCCCACAAAACTTCCTTATCTCTCCTCCCAACCTTTTCCGCTAGGCCGACCATCACCTGCCTTCCTCCACTACAGATTTATACACTCTGAAGTCATTCTGTCTCTGTTCCATCTCTCTCACATGTCCGAACCACCTCAACAACCCTCCTCAGCTCTCTGGATAATAGTTTGGTAATCCTCACCTCCTTCACTTTAAACCCGGAATTCTTGCATTATATTCATACCACACACACCCTATGATATTATATCCTCCACTGCCTCAGCCTTTTTCCTCATTAAAACATTCATCACCCTATGTTTCACACCATATAAGAGTGTTGGTATAACTATACTCTCAGTTTTTCCCCCCTTACTTCCATGGACAAAGTTCTTTGTCCCCACAGACCAAGTGCTCCACTAAATTTTCCCTCAAAATTTTAATTTTCATCCGGGCCATCGCCGACATGCCCACTCCAAATATTGAATACATTCCCTTTTCCCCCCCCTTTCCCTCCCTAAATTTCTTTTTTCCCCACCTAATTTTTTTTACCCCATCCCCCTTCTTTTTTCCTATTTTTTTTTAAATTTTTTTTTTTACACCCTACCAAATTCACCCCCCAAACCCCTCGAACCAGAATTTTAAAAGCACAGTGTCATCACAAAAACTGTGACAACCCCCACTTTTATTTTGATTTTTTTTTTTTAAACCCCATACCTCTTGCCAAGACCCCGCATTCATTTTTTACAACCCCTTATAAATATTTAAAACCCCCGGGGACATCAAAATCCTTGTCAAGGCCCCTTTTCAAAAATAGTCCCCTCCTAATTTTTAAAACGAGCTCACTATCCTAAAAAAAACCCCTTTTCACTCCAGTAACCTCCCTTTCCTATTCCATACACCTGAACATTTTTCCCAAAACCCCCCCCCTATCCACCCTAATCCCCCTTTTCCAATCCAAAATGCAAAAACCCTTTTCCCCCTTTTTCCAAATACTTTTTCAATTTTTATGTTTCACTGTAAACCTTGGTTACACAAACCCCCCCCTTTCCAAAGGGGGCCCCCTTTTTCATCTGCTACCCCGTTTTCCTTTTCTTTTTTAATTTTTTTAATAATAACTCTAATTTCACTTTCCAGGTACACTAACAGATTTTTCCCCCATTTTTCCTCTATTTTGCCCCCCCTTTTTTATAAAAAGGGGAATTTTGCATGCTCTCTAAACCCTAGGTTTCCCCCCTTTTCCCTACATTTTATTAAATAATAACCAACCACCCCCAAAACTATACCCCCCCCTGCCCTTTTAAAATTTTTATTTTTTTCCATCTCCGCTGTTTTTCCCTTTTTTTTCCCCCTGCCCCCAACTTCCCCACATTTTACAACTGGTTTTTCCACACTCCCCGGATGTTTTTCCCCTTTTTTTTTAATACACAAAATCACAGTTTCCCCATTTCATCAACATTTAACAATTCCTCAAAATATTCCCTTTTTCTTTCCCGATACCCCCCTTTTAAAAATTTCCCAAAAACCTCCCCCCCTTTTTTTTGCCAAAACCATTTTTTTCCCCGGTTTTTAACCTTTTTTAAATTTTTTTAAAACCTTTTCTTATTTTCATCAAAATTTTTTGATAACATCTCACCCACTTCCCCCCTTTGCCTTTTTTATTTGCTTCACCACTCTCTTAACCTCTTTTTTTTTCCATACTTTCCCCCTTTACTTCCTTTGTAAAAACCCCTCATTGCTAATTTTTTCCCCCTTTTTTTTCCCCTTTTACATCATTCCACCACCGTTTTTTCCCCCTTCACCCCCCCTTAAAAACCCTTTTTTTAACCTTTAACACTACATTTTTTTAAAACCCCAAAATCTTCAACCCCTTTTTCCCACTAGGGAAAAAATTTTCCCTGTTGTTTATATCTTAAACCCCAACGCCCCCCTTTAGTTTATAAACCTTTTTCCCCTTTCTTACTGATTCTATTTTTTTTATCCCATCTACCTTTTTTCCCCCCCCGCTATAACCAAAAAAATCTGATATTTTTGGGCCTCTATAAACATGTACATCCTGAAGTCTACTCAACAGTCTTTTATCTACCAATACATAGTCCAACAAACATACTGTCATTAAGCCCTACATCATATCTTGTATACTTATTTATCCTCTTTTTTTTAAAAAAATGGTTTTCCCCCAACTAAACCCTTTCATACAAAGTTCAATCAAAAGGCTTTTATCATTTCCCCCACCCCAAATTTACCCCCACCCTTCCCCACATGTTTCTCCTACATTTAGGGCCCCACCACAAATCATTTATATAAAAATTTGAAACAATTGGGGGAAATAAGACCCTTGTGGAAACCCAAAATTTTACATTGATTTTTTTTGTAACTCGTGATAATAACTTACAAATTTGGGTATACAGTTTTTGAAACTAAATTGTTTACCGGGGTTAAAAAAATTTTTATTCTTTAAGTGTTGTCCTTTTTTTAATAACTTTTCCAAAATTTTGAATAATAGTTGTCGGGAAAACACACAACTTGCGCCATCTTCCCCCTGTTTAAACCCCTGCTCCATTGTTGTTTTTTACAAAAAACAGGGAACATGTTTTTTTCTTTTTTATATTATTTTTAAAATCCCCCACATTCCCAATATCTCAATGTCCCTTTAATTTCCTTTTTTCATGTTTTAATATCCCCCTACGTTTTCAATTTTC
>WNWK01058166.1:0-10531 GCA_009830355.1 Cherax destructor | reverse complement strand
TATCACAATCCATCTGGAATTATTCCATTCCTTTCAGAAGAGCTTCTGGAGCCGGATGCTCACAACCATAAGTTTGTCACACAGCTGTATTGATGCGTAGTTTTCGTTGATGCCTTCTATTGAGCAAAAAACTAATGTATTTAGCAAATCAAAGTCCAAAATGGGGAAGATGAACGCTCTTGCTGCAAGGCGACGGCATTGTTAAAGGGGTTGCCCCTCAATATGACATGACCTGGACTGACCCTAACGTAACATGCCCTACGGAAAACCTCATTTCAATGTGGAAACCAACTCAACGATGCATGGACGAATGTAAGTCACTCTCAGGTGGTTCACTGACAACACTGGTCACAGTTTTCCACGGTAAGGGTTCATCTAAGGTGAGGATCGGTGTTCCATTATAGTGTTCGGTTTTCTACAAACACGAATCACAGTGTTAAAGAATAAAAAGGCATAATAGATTGACTGAAAAAAATTATATAACCCAACACGGAGAATGAAACGTATGACAACAATTCGGTACGGACTATTAATTTAAATATTAGTTAATGGTCCGAGTCGGACCGAAACGTCGTCACAAGTTTCATTCTCTATGTGCGGTATTTGGCAAGGTACTTCCGCACCTTGCATTTATGTGTCATTGGCAGATGTGTAATTGATGATTCTCTTTCACGACTACGTTTCAGCCTGCCCCAGCGATAACTAATCAGGGACTAGTAAACGCAATGGCCATGCAGTTTTATAGAGATCTAGTTTTAGTGTCGAGTCGTCATAGTACATATTAAACACTTTTTAGAGACCAGAGAGTAGTCATTAGATGCATGGCCGGACTTAAGACATGACGAGGCCATAAGCTATGGAAAGTTGTCGAAAATGTATTTGGCAAGTGTTAAGAGAGAATAAGGCGGTGCGACAACTGAACGTGGCAAGAAAAGCCACGAAACACAGGTGTCTCGTAGCTCGATTGCTAGCGCACTCAGCTCACACACTGAGGTTCGTGGTTCGATCCCGGTACGGTGAAAACATTAGGACGTATTTCCTTAAGACACCTGCTGTCCCTGTTCACCTATCAGTAAAATAGGCACCTGGGTGTCATCGACTAGTGTGGGTTGCATCCCGGAGACAATATTAACCTAATTTGCCCGAAATGCTCTGCATGACAAGGAGCTTTCTATATATTAGTATGTCATTGATGTCAGCTAGGACTGTATCCAACCCCGCCACACACTGTAGCATTAGAGAGTTGCAGAGACGGTGGACTGTCATTGTGAAGACCCAGTTCAAATCTCCTAAAAAAATCTGAAGTAGTGGATGTAACTTTTGTTTATTATATGACAGGGGGTTCATGGTTTTCAGGATAATTCTTGCAAGAGACATACAGTGAGAACTGTGAGCGACCAGACTTGAGGTAAGTCTACCAAATTTGATCCATAAGTCCCAGACATTGCTTCGCAACTTTGGTGGACTTCCTTGAGATTGGCTGGGTTGAAATGAGCTACTAGCATAATAGGGCCCTGCCTGCTATACTCTAAGCATCTGATTCACTGGCTGGGAGGGCATGCCTATATGGGTGTGTATAAAATGTAATGCACTCTTAGCTCCTGGACCACACAGTCCACAGTCACCTGAACACGAGTGAAAAAATAATGAATAAAATTGATTCAATAATTAAGAGAGCTGTCTGAACCCGAAATTCTCCATTCAAAATAAAAACAAATATGAAAATGCTTCTCAGCCTCTTTTCAATTTCATTTTTATACACTGTTCAACATGTCCACGAGAACACGTTACAACAGAAGGGATTTATATAGCAGTTTGTTGCAGGTTCAAGTACGACTGACTAGACCAATCAGAGAGAGAGAGAGAGAGAGAGAGAGAGAGAGAGAGAGAGAGAGAGAGAGAGAGAGAACGTATATCCCAGCAGTCTTGTAAACACAGGCGACAACTACACACACACTTCACAACGTCTTCTGCTGCCAATATTGCTCTTGTTTTGTCTTTGTTGACATTCTGTTTGCTGTTCCAGAGTCGCACAATCAATCGAACCAACATGGGTTCCTGAATCCCTAAACGAACCAACACAGGTTCTTGAATCCCTAAACGAACCAACACAGGTTACTGAATCCCTAAACGAACCAACACAGGTTACTGAATCCCTAAACGAACTATTAAGGTTCCTGAATCCCTAAACAAACTAATACAGGTTCCTGAATCTATAAACGAACCAACACAGGTTTCTGAATCCCTAAACAAACCAGCACAGGTTCCTGAATCCCTAAACAAACCAGCACAGGTTCCTGAATCCCTTAACGAGTTAACAATGGTTCCTGAAACCCCAGACTAACTAGCAATAGTTCTTGAGTTCACAGACGAACCAACAAGGGTTCTTGAATCTGTAGACGAACCAAGGCGGCATCGTAAATCCGCAGACGAGCTAACATATGTTCTTTAACCCATAAATGAACCAGCAAGGGTTCCTGAACCCATAAACGAACCAGCAAGAGTTCCTGAACCCCCCCTCCTGAAGTGAGAAAAAATAGATGTAGCTGAAGATTTATTCATTCTACATAAACAGTCTTTTGTAGAGTATCTGTCAAGTTAGCAGAGCGCTCGGCTCACATGCCCAGTGACCGTGGTTCGATTCCCGGCCGGGTGGAAATATTGGACAAGTTTCCTTACACTTGCTGTTCCTGTTCACCCAGGTGTTAGTCGATTGTTGCCCCTGTTCACCCAGGTGTTAGTCGACTGTTGCCCCTGTTCACCCAGGTGTTAGTCGACTGTTGCCCCTGTTCACCCAGGTGTTAGTCGACTGTTGCCCCTGTTCACCCAGGTGTTAGTCGACTGTTGCCCCTGTTCACCCAGGTGTTAGTCGACTGTTGCCCCTGTTCACCAGGTGTTAGTCGACTGTTGCCACTGTTCATCCAGGTGTTAGTCGACTGTTGCCACTGTTCACCCAGTTGTTAGTCGACTGTTGCCTCTGTTCACCCAGGTGTTAGTCGACTATTGCCACTGTTCACCCAGGTGTTAGTCGACTGTTGCCCCTGTTCACCCAGGTGTTAGTCGACTGTTGCCACTGTTCACCCAGGTGTTAGTCGACTGTTGCCCCTGTTCACCCAGGTGTTAGTCGACTGTTGCCCCTGTTCACCAAGGTGTTAGTCGACTGTTGCCCCTGTTCACCCAGGTGTTAGTCGACTGTTGCCCCTGTTCACCCAGGTGTTAGTCGACTGTTGCCCCTGTTCACCCAGGTGTTAGTCGACTGTTGCCACTGTTCATCCAGGTGTTAGTCGACTGTTGCCACTGTTCACCCAGTTGTTAGTCGACTGTTGCCTCTGTTCACCCAGGTGTTAGTCGACTGTTGCCACTGTTCACCCAGGTGTTAGTCGACTGTTGCCCTGTTCACCCAGGTGTTAGTCGACTGTTGCCACTGTTCACCCAGGTGTTAGTCGACTGTTGCCACTGTTCACCCAGGTGTTAGTCGACTGTTGCCACTGTTCACCCAGGTGTTAGTCGACTGTTGCCCCTGTTCACCCAGGTGTTAGTCGACTGTTGCCACTGTTCACCCAGGTGTTAGTCGACTGTTGCCACTGTTCACCCAGGTATTAGTCGACTGTTGCCCCTGTTCACCCAGGTGTTAGTCGACTGTTGCCCCTGTTTACCCAGGTGTTAGTCGACTGTTGTGGGTCTTAGCCTGTGAAATTGATCCGTGAAAAAGGGGGTTGGGGAGGTTCCTTGATACTGGTGAGGGGCTCTTTGATTCAGGAACTGGAGCTGTGCTCCATTTTCGAACCAAGCCTTCCATTCCCACAGACGCTTTATGACCACGACGGGTTTTGTGCTCCACACCTTCAAAATGTAATATTGTGGAACATCTGTAAATACAAGTGGAGACAATTTGTTAAACATATGTGGAGAAAAATATATGTGACAATGATATGATTTTTGAAGTTAGGTTTTGTTTGGTAATTCAGAGAATCATATTTTATTTGTATAATAATAATAATAATAATAATAATAATAATAATAATAATAATCTTTCTTTCTACAAGTACAACATATACAGGCCTAGCTGACATCAATGACATACTACTATATAGAAAGCTCCTTGTTATGTGCAACATTTCTGGCAAATTAGGTCAATTTTGTTTGTCACCAGGATGCGACCCACACCGTCGACTAACACCCAGGTACCTATTTTACTGATAAGTGAATATAAACAGCAGGTGTCCTAAAACACGTCCTAATGTTTCAACCCTTACCGAGGATCGAGCCACGGACCTCAATGTTTGAGCTGGTGATTTGTTCATTACAAATGTAATGACGCCTGGTGGCTAGAGCTCTGCTTCACACACAGAGGGCCCGGGTTCGATTCGGCGGGTAGAAACATTTCGACGTGTTTCCTTACACCTGTTGTCATGTTCACCTAGCAGCAAATAGGTACCTGGGAGTTAGTCGACTGGTGTGGGTCGCATCCTGGGGGACAAGATTAAGGACCCCAATGGAAATAAGACAGACAGTCCTCGATGACGCACTGACTTCTTGGGTTATCCTGGTGGCTAACCTCCGGGGTTAAAAATCCGAAGAAAATCTTATCTTACACACTATTGAAATACGATAAGATACAGTTACTTGTGGAAAGACGTAAAACCTGTAGTTGGCAGCGGTCACAATATACACAACGGAAAGCAAGTATTCTTCCAGTAATCTTTCTTCATCAGTCGCTCTACCATAGCCAACAAGATGATAAAATAACATCTGATGGGAGGTGGAAATCTAGATAGTTAAATAGTGATCTGTAAGGCCCAAAACTTAAGGCTGTAAAAGAGGTGCCAGAGGTACCGGCTGTTCGTCATAGTAGGAGCTGCCAGAAGTCACTGGTTTCTCCAACACGCAAGATATACTTTTGTATCAAACTGGACACACTTTACTCTGTTAAATAATATTCAAGTAGTCCTTTCACGAGCTAGTTCATAATCACCAACCGGATTGGTTCCAAAATAAGTGATCCACTGACTAGGTTCATCAAAAAATAAATGAACCAATGATCGGATATAAAACTGCCTTAACACCCAACCGGATTCGTAAAATATAAGGTATCCTCTGACTGGATTCATAAGCTGATGGGGTTTTTAGGGCTCTTACCAACACCCAAACAGTTACTGCTAAGGGTAAGATTGTCTCATATCAAACTACAGCATATATATAATCTTATATATAATAAGCCTAGCCAGCCTAACCAGAAGAACTGTTAAAGACAACTAAATACTTTTAGTAGTTATAGACTAGCTAGTTAGGAGAGTTGTAAATGACCACCACCATGGAAATCTGTGTAGTCTACAGAAAGGGTGACGGACGAAATCATGCCTGGATTGCTTGCAATCTCTGTGGTAAATGGTCCCATGGGTTGTGCAGGAACTTTAAACCAGCGACCACGTTTGATATAAAATCAGAGAAATGTTTTTGAGTCTGCCCAGCACAGTCATTGGCCTCCACTCCAGAATAACAGATATTAGAGCCAGCAAATAAAACCATGGTAAATTCCATCAATATACCGACGTTTGTCTTTGCAAACATACAGGGTCTAAAGCCATCAACAAACAACAAAATTCCTTACATCAAGGGACTGCTCACGGAGTCAAATGCAATGTTTGCAGCATTCACAGAGACCCACATAAAGGATCTTTTTTGACAACGAAATATTGATCCCAGGTCATAACCTATTCAGAGGCGACAGACTAAACAGGCAACATGGGGGTTGACCTGTACGTCACAGAGTCGCTCATTTGCTCAGAACTACTAAACACCTCAAATGATGTAGTTGAAGTTTTGCGGTAAAGACTGAAAACCAAAACCTTGTCATTGTGGTGGTATCAAGCCTCCAGATCACTTCCCAGCAATTCCAGGAACATCTTTTGAAAATTGACCACTGTCTGGAAAATCTCCCAACTCCTGCCCCAAACATCTTACTACTGGGAGATTTCAACTTGAGACACCTAAAATGGAGGAGTGTAGCTAATAATATTTTAGCAGAGATCACCCCAGGAGGCAACTCAGATGATAATACACACACACACACACGAGCTACTAAATCTCTGCACCAAATTCACTTTAAACCAGCAAATATTAGAGCCTGGAAAGATAAACACATAAGCAGTATAATGTGATCCTTTATTGACAACGTTTCGCCCACGCAGTGGGCTTTATCGAGTCACAAACAGATCTACCTGGATAAAAGATACACGAGTATTTATAGGATTCAGTCAGGTGGAGAATGCTGGGTCAGGTGGAGAATGCTGGGTCAGGTGGAGAATGCGGGTCAAGGGAGAATGCTGCATGTGACAGTCTTCAAAGTAGGGTGATAGTCAAAAACCTTGGGTAGCTTTAAAAGAGTTTGGGACAAGTATATGGGTAGACCTTCTGCAGTGTTCCATTTTTAAGTTCTATGTGGCAATAGGTTCAGCTATGTTGTAGAAGCCGTTGTTCTGGTTGAAGTTGTTGGATATATAGATAATGATGACACTGCAGCAGGTCTACCCATTACTTATCCAATTTTTTTAAAGTTACCCAAGGTTTTAGACTATCACCCCTTGAAGACTGTCACATGCAGCATTCCCCTGACCCAGCATTCTCCCCTGACCCAGCATTCTCCACCTGACCCAGATTCCCAACCTGACCCACTTTCTCCACCTGACCCAGCATTCTCCACCTGACCCAGCATTCTCCACCTGACTAAATCCTATAAATACTCATGTATCTTTTATCCAGATACAATGGGAACAAGTCAACCATGTCCTAAATGAAACAAGCTGGGAAGATATCCTAAACAACACAGATCCGAAACTTTACCTAGAAAAAATATGCTCTGTGGTTCTTGAGATCTGATCAAGGCACATTCCATTAAGAAAAAGAGAAGATGTAAACTAGAATGAAGAGACGTTTTCCATACAGACGAAGGCGAAGAGTCACAGAGCTGCTGAGAGGGACCAATATATCTGAAATATGAATGGAGGCACTGGTCAATGAAACTGAAAATATCGAACTTAAGTTGAAGGAATCCTACAGGAGAGAAGAATCGCAGGAAGAACTAAAAGCCATAGAGGAAATTGAAAAAATAAATAAATACTTCTTCTCTATGCCAAATCTAAGGAAAACAACATACAGTATTGGGACATGCACAGATGACAGTCAAGAAATGAGTGAGATACTAAAGTCCCAATACGACTCTGTGTTCAGTGAGTCACTACCCAGACTAAGGGTCGACAATCCAAATGAATTCTTTATGAACGACACCCAAAATTTGGTCATCTCAAAAATCTTGGATATTATCCTAACACCACAAGACTTTGAAAAGGCAAAATGACATGCCCATGCACTCTGCCCCAGGCCCAGAGTCATGGAACTCCGTGTTCATTAAGAACTGCAAGAAGCCCCTATCTCGTGTCTTCAGCATTCTATGGAGAGGGAGCATGGACACAGGGGTCCCACACACACTAAAAACAACAAACATAGCCCAACCACAAAGGTTGCAGTAAAGCAATTATAAAGAGCTACAGACCGATAGCACTAACATCCCATATCATAAAATCTTTGAAAGGATTCTAAGAAGCAAGATCATCAACCACCCATATTCCCATCACTTACACAACTCAGGGGAAAAACGGGTTTAGAGCAGGTCGCTACTGCCTGTACAGCACTGGACCACTATGACAAGGTCCTGGGTGCTGCAAAGGATAAATAAAATACAGATGTAGTATACACAGACTTTTTCAAAAGCTTTTACAATGTGACCATGGTGTAAAGGCACAAAATGCATGATAAAGGAATGACAGGAAAAGTTGGTAGATAGATCTATAACTTCCTGATAAATATAACACAAAGAGTAATAGTGAACTGAGTAAAGTCTGAGGCAGCTACGGTGAAAAGCTCTGTTCGACAAGGCACAGACTCGCTCCCATTCTATTCCTCATCCTCATATCTGACATAGACAGAGATGTGCCATAGCTCCGTGTCTACCTTTGCTGATGACACCCGAATTGCCATGACAGTGACCACCATCGAAGTCACCGCAAGACTCTAACGGACATCAACTAAATCTTCAAATGGGCCACTCAAAACAATATGAAGTTCATCGAAGAGAAATTTTAACTACTCAGATATGGAAACTTGAGGAAATTAAAACTGTATCAGAGTATACGACAAATTCTAACCATTCAATAGAGCGAAAAGTAATGTGGGAAAGGGCCTGGGAGTGATAATGTAGAGGATCTCGCCTTAAAAGACCACAACACTGTATCTACCTCATCTGCTAGGAAAATGATAGGGGTGGATAATGAGAACCTTCAAAACTAGGGACGCCAAGCCCATGATGATTCTCTTTTAAATAGATTGTTTTTTCTAGGCTGGAATACTGCTGTACACTAACTCCCCCCTTCAAGGCAGGCAAAATTGCTGACCTGGAGAGTGCACAAAGAACTTTCACGGCACACAAAGTACGATAAGGCACCTAAATTACTAGGAACGGTTGAAGTCTTTTTATTTTACCCTTGGAACGCGGGCGAGAGATATCCATGATAATATACATTTGGGGAAAATCCTAGGGATTGGGGTACCAAACTTGCACACAAAATACTTCCTAAAAGAAAAAGACTCGGGGGGAGATGAAAAATTTTCCCCCCAAAAAAAAACGGGGAGCGCCACGAGTCCCTGAGAGACAACACAGTAAGCCCCGGGGCCCATGACTGTTCAACTGCCTACCAGCATACATAAGGGGAATTACCAAGCCCCTCTGACTGTCTTCAAGAAGGCACTGAACAGGAAACCTAAAGCCGGTACCTGACCACCCGGGGCCGGGTTCCCGTACGTCAGTTTGCGTTCTGCCAACAGTAAGAGCCTGGTTGATCAGCCCCTGATCCACCACGAGGCCTGGTCTCAAACCGAGATGGGGGGGCGTTGACCCCGAAACCCCCGCCAGGTTTTTCTGGGCATTTATTAAACCTTTTTCGGGGGTTAAAGTATTCTGACTGGTGGGGAACAGGTTACATGCAGCCTTAATGTCTCGTATAGTCGAAAGGTTTTAAAACTTCATTAACCTTTATTGAATCTCCTTTGGGTTTGTCTACATGCGTCATTTTAGACGGGTCAGAGGATGCCAGAGGGGGAGAGAGAGAGAGAGGGAGAGAAAGGGGGAAAGGGGAGGGAGGGAGACAGTGAGGGGAGAGAGGGAGAGACGAACACGAAGAGAAGTGTTATGGGTGTCCTGGTCCTTTTAACGTGTCTGTGAGAATTATTCTGAATTTATTGGGGGTAGAGTGAAGGCAGGAGGGAAAAACAGGGGGGACAAAGGGGGAAGAACAGAAGAGGCAGGAGGAGGACAAGAGAGGCAGGAGGAAGAAGAACAGGAGGAGGAGGAAAAGGAAGAGGAAGAAAGGGTGCAAGGGGAAAACGGAAAATGCCAGTAGAGTCTTGAGCATAGAGAGGGGGAGACGTTTTTTGGGCCACCCCCTTGTAAAAAAAACCCACTTCTCATCCTGTTTGACATGAGGTCGATACTTTTCCTCGAAGGCAAAGTGCTCTTGACCAAAAACACACACACACACACACACTTTACAAAGAGGTGAACGAATGGGGAGCCATCACAGCCTAGAAAGGACGCCCCCCCCCCTGTTTGTAAGGAGAGAGAGTAGAGCGAGAAGTTGCAAAGGGAGTAAACGAATTTGGGAGGCAATGTAAAAGAAAATTAAATTTTTAAGAAAGGAAAGAGCAAGACAATGAGTAAAAAAAAAACCCAGTCATTGAGAGATTTGATATCAAAATGGAGGGAGGTAGTATGAAAAATATCAAACACTATTGTATGGGTGTGAAGCAAGGGTTTTAAATGTCGCGAGAGGGAGAGACTGGGGGGAGGAAGATCTAAAAGTCTGATGGCAATGTGTTTTTGAATATGCATAGAATTTGTAGCTTGGAGATTAGGGCAGGTGGAGTTACCAAGAGTGGGGGGTTGTTGAGGTGATCTGGACATTTAGAAGGTGGAGGAAAATAGGGTGACTTTGAAGGGGGTATAAAACTAGGTGGAGGTAAGTAGGGGGAGAGGGTGCCCAGGAAGGGGTGGAGGGGGAGGTTTTTAAAATTTTGAGCAAAAGAGGCTTGACATCCAACAGGTTTGTGTGGGGCAAAAAGACTGAGGGGTGACAAGGGTGTTGGAGCGTGACAAAATAACTTTATGGAGGGATTAGGAAACTTTGTTAGCTGGACTTGAGTCCTGGAGGTGGGAAGGACCGTACCTGCACTCTGAAGGATGGGGGGGGGGGTGTTACAGTTCGGGGGGTCATCTGAACTGTGATGTCAAAAGTTTTAGGCAAGACAGTGATCGAATAAATGGTGAATTTTTTCTTCTTATTCCCCTGCCTGGTGGGAGACAACTTGTCCTTTTAAAAAAGGGGAAATATCAAATAAGTTCCAAAATTTGGAAGGAAAAAAATTTTGTGCAAAAAAAATTTTAGGGGAAAAAAATACATGTGATATTTTATATGTATAT
>WNWK01058165.1:0-10532 GCA_009830355.1 Cherax destructor | reverse complement strand
TTGTATAATTATACTATTACTATTAATAAAGGTTATCTACCTATCAAATTTATTACAGAATAATATTAGACAAAACATAAATAACGTAGAAGCATGATAAAGATGCCCAAATTAATAAAAACTGACATTATATGGAGAGGTATTGGTAGATGGACAGAGCTATACAAAAGAGGGAGAAGGCATGGGCTCATGGCACTATAAATACACATATAGAGTCACTGGAAACGTTCCTAGAACTGCTGCAGTTTGTGGAACTCTTTGAAACAAGGTGCTATGCACAGTGGTGTTTACATTCTTCACATAAAATGAGTGTCTGCATTTTGTTGTATGTGCACAGAGATACCCAATAACTTTCTGGTACAGTGGACCCCCGGCTAACGATCACCCTGGAAATCGTACAATTATGTAAGTATAATATTGTAAGTGCTTGTGGAAGTGTATTTTTGGGGATCTGAAATAGACTAACCTACGTGACATTATTTCTTAGGAAGTAAATTCGTTCGGTAATGGCACTTGAGCAGGCTTCTGCAATGAATTTTGATCATTAGCCGGGGGTCCACTGTATCTTGCAATTTATTACTTCCAGTGTATACAATTATATCCAATACAAGATCACTGTAGCAATCACAAAGTACAAATAACTTTATACCAAAGCGTTTCCTTAGTATATACAGTAGACCCCCGGAAATCAAACGCCTCCCAACTCGACCTATTATGTAAGTTTTTTTATTGTAAGTGCTTTTGTAAGTGTATTATTCCTTATGGGAATAAATTCATTCGGTAACAGCACTTGAACAGCATTCTGGAACGAAGAATGTTCAATTTCCGGGGGTCCACTGTACAGTGGTACCTTGACTTACGAGTTTAATTCATTCTGTGACCGAGCTCGTAACTCAATTTGCTCGTACAGTGGACCCTTGGTTTTTGTTGAAAATTCTTTCCAGAATGCTGTTTGAGTTCCGTTACCGAACGAATTTGTTCCCATAAGGACAAATGTAAATTGGATTAGTCATTTCAGACCCCCAAAAATACACTTACAAAAGCACTTACGAAAATACACTTACATAATTGTTTGAGTTTGGAGGTGAACGAAAACCGAGGGTCCACTGTATATCAAATCAATTTTCCTCACTGAAATTAATTGAAATGCCATTAATCCATTCAAGCCCCCTAAAAACCACCCCAATTTTTTGTTATGGGATTTTAAATAAGAAATATTGTATACTCCACCCACCACCTTCCCTACTCCACCCACCACCTCCACTACTCCATCCACCACCTCCACTACTCTACCCACCACTATCTCTACTCCACCCACAACTTCACTACTGCACCCACCACCATCACTACTACACCCACCACCATCTCTATTACACCCACCACCCTCACTACTCCACCCACCACCATATCTACTTCACCCACCATTATCACTACTCCACCAACCACCATCACTACTCCACCAACCACCATCACTACTCCACCAACCACCATCACTACTCCACCAACCACCATCACTACTCCACCAACCACCATCACTACTCCACCAACCACCATCACTACTCCACCAACCACCATCACTACTCCACCAACCACCATCACTACTCCACCAACCACCATCACTACTCCACCAACCACCATCACTACTCCACCAACCACCATCACTACTCCACCAACCACCATCACTACTCCACCAACCACCATCACTACTCCACCAACCACCATCACTACTCCACCAACCACCATCACTACTCCACCAACCACCATCACTACTCCACCAACCACCATCACTACTCCACCAACAACCATCACTACTCCACCAACAACCATCACTACTCCACCAACAACCATCACTACTCCACCAACAACCATCACTACTCCACCAACAACCATCACTACTCCACCAACAACCATCACTACTCCACCAACAACCATCACTACTCCACCAACAACCATCACTACTCCACCAACAACCATCACTACTCCACCAACAACCATCACTACTCCACCAACAACCATCACTACTCCACCAACAACCATCACTACTCCACCAACAACCATCACTACTCCACCAACAACCATCACTACTCCACCAACAACCATCACTACTCCACCAACAACCATCACTACTCCACCAACAACCATCACTACTCCACCCACCTTAATTAATGTTTCTGGAAAAACTCTGAGTGTTGAAATGGAGGTTACCTCTTCCCCGGATTTATACGAGAACCAAACAAGGGACGAGGTGCCTCACTACAATCTGGGATTAGTTTTATCCTTCCAGTTATGTTTTGGAAGAGCATGTGGGATGGGACGAAGTACCTGACATTCCTCTGGGTACAGAGTTGGATTTGACTTCAGATACGCTGCCAATTAGTGGTGGCGTATCTCGCTCGTAACTCAGATTTTGGCTTGCAACTCAAAGCAAAAATTGAACGAGTGACGGCTCATAACTCAGAAAACTGGTAAGTTGGGGCACTCGTAAGTCAAGGTACCACTGTACTGCTTGAACGACAGTCTACCTTTGGACAAAATCAAAGACTCATCAATATCAAGCTTCCTGAAGGGATAAAAATACATACAGAACTTTTGTTTCAGATACATAAACACATTCCTAATCTTATATAACCTGTCGTTCTGTCAGGGAGTTGTCACAGTTGCTCTTTGCTGATGACACTGTGCTTTTGGGGGATTCTGAAGAGAAGTTGCAGAAGTTGGTGGATGAGTTTGGTAGGGTATGTAAAAGAAGGAAATTAAAAGTGAATATAGGAAAGAGTAAGGTGATGAGGATAACAAAAAAATTAGATAACAGAAGATTGGATATCAGATAGGAGGGAGAGAGTATGGAGGAGGTGAATGTGTTCAGATATTTGGGAGTGGATGTGTCAGCAGATGGGTATATGAAGGATGAGGTGAATCATAGAATTAACGAGGGGTAAAAGGTGAGTGGTGCACTGAGGAGCTTGTGGAGACAGAACTTTATCCATGAAAGCAAAGAGGGGAATGTATGAGAGTATAGTTATACCAACACTCTTGTATGGGTGTAAGACATGGGTTGTGAATGTTGCAACAAGGAGAAGGCTGGAGGCAGTGGAGATGTCATGTCTGAGGGCAATGTGTGGTGTGAATATAATGCAGAGAATCCATAGTTTGGAGATTAGGAGGAGGTGTGGGATTACCAAAACTATTATCCAAAGATAACAAAAAGGAATACCGTGACTGGAACATCACACCCGACATATAAAGAGAGGAGCTTAGACGCGTTCCCGACTTGGACCATTTACAAAGTCACACTAACACACAGAGACAGAGGAAGGGATATAGGGCAGACAGGAGGGTAAGAGAGTGGAAAGTAGGGAGTAGTGGTAGAGTAGTGAGTAAGTAGTAGAGTAGCAGCAATGGGAAGGAGAGTTGTAGCGCCGTAGGGTCGAGAGGGAAGAAAGCTTTCTTCCCTCTCGCCCTTGCGGCCCAGCCTCATGCAGTGCTCCTTCCCATATGACTGTCTACTCTACTACCTTACTACTACCTTTACTACTACCACTACTACCACTACTCCTACATTTCATGTGCCTCGCTTCTCCTGCATATGAATACTTATCCACTCTCTTGTATGGTGTGACTTTGTAAAAGGTCAAGCGGAGAAGGCTGCGTAAGCTCTCTGTTTATATATGCGGATCGTTGAGTTGGGGTTGATTCCAAACTATTATCCAAAGAGCTGAGGAGGGGTTATTGAGATGGTGTGGACATATAGAGAGGATGGAACAAAATAGAATGATTTTGAGAGTGAATAAATCTGTAGTGGAGGGAAGGCGGGGTAGGGGTCAGCCTAGAAAAGATTGGAGGGAGGGGGTAAAGGAGGTTTTGTGTGCGAGGGGCTTGGACTTCCAGCAAGCGTGCGTGTGTTAGATAGGAGCGAATGGAGACAAATGGTTCTTAGGACTTGACGTGCTGTTGGAGTGTAGGCAAGGTAACATTTATGAAGGGTTTCAGGGAAACCAGCAGGCCGGACTTGATTCCTGGAGATTGGAAGTACAATGCCGGCACTCTGAAGGAGGGGTGTTAATGCAGTTTTGTAGCTGTAGTGTAAGCACGCCTCTGGCAAGACAGTGATGGAGTGAATGATGATGAAAGTTTTTCTTTGTCAGGCCACCCTGCCTTGGTGGGAAACGGCCTATGTGTTAATAAAAAAAATAATGTGTAGAATACGTAACAGTAGCAGAAATCGGTTCTGTCAACCAGTATGATGTGATAGTGTGCTTATACACATGTGGCATAAGCATTATTGTGGCAAGGAACAGAAACATCTCAGCCACAGTTGTCTCCTTCCACTGGTGTAGGCGTGATCTTGTTGAAATAATTGTGTTTGCCATGGTGTAATTGAAGTATGTGCAACTTTCCCTGACAAGTTCCACTAGGGGTTTATCAAAGAATAACTAAAAACATTGTAGTTCAGTGGCATTGTTCCCAAGTGTACAAGATGGCTGTATTCCACTTTGAGATTCAGCAAAGTGATGGGGGATTGGAAACAAAATTGGCACCCTGCTGCCAATCCCAGATGCAGTCTGCTGGTGGGAACTAGATATTGACTTGTGGTTGTGCAGGTTGTTGTGGTGTGGGCGGTTCAAGGTGGCCTTTGTTGTGGATATGCTGAGTCAGCGGCATGGCTACCAGCCGGGGGTGCCGCTGGTGCCACATGATGCATTACACAACCACCACCACCTACTACCGAAGGTATATTATCCATCCCAATTGTAACATTACCCATTACCCATACTGTCTTACCCACCACCCACACCATCTTTCCCACCACCCACACTGTCTTCCCCACCACCCACGCTGCCTTTCCCACCACTCATGCTGCCTTTACTACCACTCACACTGCCTTTCCCACCACTCACACTGTCTTCCCCACCACCCACGCTGTCTTCCCATTTCACTATCTGTTCCTGGTGTAAAGCGCCGGGATGTATTCCGAGATGTACTTCTTCCCCTTGGAATAGCATATGGCACACTACTAAAATGCATGTAGTCTCATATAAATTGATGCTTCACTGGAGAATATTCCTCTTCATTGTCGCTACTGGAATTGTAATCAAGACACAAATAACCCGCATATAGAGGAGAGGAGCTTACGACTACGTTTTGGTCCGACTTGGACCATTTACAGTCAACCCCCAGATTACGATGGCGTCGGATTACACTAAAATCGGTTAGCGATACATTTTTTCCTTCAAAATATTGGCTCAGTTTACAAAGATCCCCTTGTAATACGCTATTCGTCCCACCACCCACGAATTCATACCAGTATATTGTCATTATTCCACTGTTTTTAGTGCTTGCAACTGCTAAATAAGCCACCATGGGTCCAAAGAAAGCTCCTAGTGCCAGCCCTGTGGTAAAGAGGCTGAGAAATACGGTAAAAGTGACGAAGGAGATAATAGCAAAATATGAAAGTGGAGTGCGTATCGCTGAGCTGGCCAGGCTGTATGGCAAAGCCTATTCAACCATCGCTACCATTGTGGCTAAGGGAAATACACGTAAAATCAAGGAAGCTGTTGTTGCGAAAGGTGCAAATATGATCACAAAACAGAGATCGCAAGTGCTGGAAGATGTGGAAAATTTGTTGTTGGTGTAGATCAACAAGAAACAGTTAGCAGGAGATAGTGTTACGCAGGCAATAATATGTGAAAAAGCAAGGCAGTTGCATGATGATCTCGTCAAGCGAGAGCTGAAGTGAACGAATTTTAAGCCATCAAAGGCTGGTTTGACAGATTTAAGAAGCATAGTGGCATACATAGTGTTGTGAGGCATGCCAGTTCTGACAAAAGTGCGGCTGAAAATTATGTGAATGAATTCGTGGGGTACATAGAGGCTGAACAATTCCAACCCCAACAAGTGTTCAATTGTGACGAAACAGGCCTGTTTTGGAAGAAAATGCCAAACAGGACCTACATTACAAAGGAGGAAAAGGCACTCCCAGGACATAAGCCTATGAAAGACAGGCTAACTCTGATGCTTTGTGCCAATGCCAGTGGTGATTGTAAGGTGAAGCCTTTAGTAGTGTATCATTCTGAAAATCCCCGAGCGTTTAAGAGATGCGGTGTTGCCAAGACTAATTTGTGTGTGATGTGAAAGTCTAACAATAAGGCATGGGTCACTAGGGAAATTTACTTAGATTGGTTCCATGAAGTGTTTGGCCCCAGTGTGAAGAAATATCTCGAGGAAAATAATTTGCCACTTAAGTGCCTTCTGATAATGGACAATGCTCCTTGTCATCCTCCAGACTTGGCAGAGCAAATTGTGGAGGACTTTAAATTCATCAAAGTGAAGTTCTTGCCCCCTAATACCACTCCTCTTCTCCAGCCCATGGACCAGCAGGTCATTTGCAACTTTAAAAAACTCTACACCAAAGCAATGTTTCAAAAGTGATTTGATGTGACCACAGACATGAATATGACCCTAAGAGACTTTTGCAAAGATTATTTCCATATCCTGCATTGTGTACACCTTATAGGTAAGGCTTGGGAGGGAGTGACTACCAGGACTTTGATCTCTGCCTGGAGAAAATTGTGGCCAGACTGTGTCCTAGAGAGGATTTTGAAGGTTTTGGGGCTGAGCCTCAGAACCCTGAGCCTGAGCCTGTTGTGCAAGAAATTGTGGAACTGGGCAAGTCCATGGGGTTGGAGGTGAGTGGTGAGGATGTGGAACAGTTGGTGGAGGAGCACAATGAAGAAATAACCAATGAAGATCTGCAAGAGCTTCAACAGCAACAGCAAAAACAGACCACAGGTCAGGAAAATGGTTCAGAGGAGGAGGAGGTGGAACAGAGATGGAAGAAGGTGCCTTCTTCAGTGATTAAGGAGATTTGTGGAATGTGGACCAGGGTGCAAGGCTTTATGGATGAATATCTAACCAAGCTGTTGCAGGCCGTGCTGGCAACCTGTACAATGACACTGTGGTGTCCCATTTCAGGAATGTTTTAAAGAATCGCCAGACACAGAGCTCCCTGGACAGATTTTTTGTTAGAGAGGGGTCCAGTGACTCTCAACCTGGTCCTAGTGGCATTAAAAGAAAAAGGCCAGTAACCCCAGAAAAGAACTTGGTACCTGCAGTGTTAATAGAAGGGATTTTCCCTTCCAAACACTAGCATTACTACTACATCCTCTCCCTTCCACACATCAACAACTCTTCAATAAATGAAAGTGACACGTTATTGTACTATTATTTCTTTATTTCTCATAAAATTGTGTGTAATTGAATGTATTATGTTGTAAAAAAATATTTTAATTTAATACTTTTGGATGTCTGGAACGGATTAATTTTATTTCCATTATTTCTTATGGGGAAAATAGAATTGGATTAAGATATTTTCGGTTAATGATAAGCCCTCTGGAATGGATTAATATCGTAATCCATGGGTCCACTGTACAAAGTCACTTAACCTGATTCTTTTTTCCCCTTTTCCCTCTTCCCCCTTCCTCTTTCTTCTCTCTCCTTTGGGTTTTCTTTCTTCTGCCTTATTTGTCCTTTATTATTTTTCCCCCCTCTGCATTCTTGCTCCTACCCTATGTGGGTCCCTAGCTTCCTTGCAGTGCTCCTCTTTCTTAGTATATGACTGACTCCACTATTACTACTACTACTACCTCCAACACTTCTTCTCTTGTTCCCGTCCTTGTCTGCTTCTCTATTATACTCCCTCCTCTCCTTTTTGTTAGTGTGACTTTGTAAATGGTCCAAGTCGGACCGAAATATCGTCGTAAGCTCCTCTCCTCTATATGCGGGTTATTTGTGTATTGTTCCAGTCACGGTATTGTGCCTTTTTTGTTATTTATTGTAATCAAGAGCTTGGAAATCACAATCAGTATCACTATCATGACCATTGCTCACATCCGAGTCCTGGACATGGGAAAATATGAGTTTCCTCTTTCACTGAGGTACAACTGAACAAGAACGAGACAGCCAAGCACCAGAGGTGGAAGGTTGATGGTTGTCTGGGTTTTCAGCACTTTCTGGTATCCTGGGCATTGTTTTTGGTCACAAACTCCTCAAAACCATGATATTCATCTTCACTGACACTTCCATCTGTGTTAGAACTATCACTTGGGTAGAGAAGAGTCCCAGTTCGTCAGGAAGTCAGGTATTCCTTACCGCTAGGCATGGTGAACAAGGCATACTGAATTGGCACTCCCACAATGCATTGCAGCCTCCCTGATTTTTTGTTATACTGCACACACTGAGCACACAGTGTGTGCTTGCTGTGTAAAACTAGCCAAATTACTGACTTCTGTGCACTTTACAGGGTAGCTGAATTAGTTGAATGGGCAGTTTCATGTGCTCAATCGATAGAACAGAAGGCATACTATCTAAAAATTTGGTTGAATCAAACATTGGAATTTGCTTAAAATAGGACTCAATGTGGGCAAAACTGTCATTGCATAAATTGTGCTGAGACTGCAAATTCTGCGCCTACATGATTACTCGCTAGCTCGATCGCTACACACTCAGCTCACACACTGAGGTCCGGGGTTCAAATCTCCTCCGGTACGGCTGGAAAACATTAGGGACGTGTTTCCATAAAACACCTGCTGTCCCTGTCCCTGTTCACCCATCAGTTTAAAATGGGTACCTGGGTGTTAGTCGACTGGTGTGGGTCGCATCCTGGGATAAAACTGACCTAATTTGCCCGAAATGTTCAGCATAACAAGCGGCTTTCTATATAGTAATATGTCATTGATGTCAGCTAGGCCTGTAAACCTTGTACATGTACAGTGGTACCTCGACTTACGATGGTCCCCAAACACACCCTTTTATGTAAGTTTATTTTTTTAAATGCTTTTGTAAGTGTACTTTTAGGGGTCTAAACAGACTAGTCTATTTTACATTATTTCTTAAGGAGATAAATTCGTTTGGTAATGGCACTTGAACAGCATTCTGGAATGAAAAAATATCGTAAGTCGAGGTACCACTGTATTTGTAATAAATAAAGATATAATAGAATAATATAATTACCTTCAGAAAAAGATTCTCTACCATTTCAGATTTTTTTAAAAAGTGGACACTGAGTGCAATATTAATTTTTGGGGGTTTGGACAGTGAAAGGGTTAATGTTTTAATAATTACTGTACCAGTGCCCCTCGACTTACGATCGGGTTATGTTCCGACAAAACCATCATAAGTCAAATACAAAAATGATATGCTAAATAATTAAGTAAATAAATAACTACTGTCACTGAAAAAGTAACTAAACTAATAATTACTGTAACTAAATACCAATATTGAAAAGTAAATAAATGAATACAAGTTACAGACTTGCCGCTTTCATGCTGGAAAATTACATATCTTAAGTGCTATCTTCAAAGTAATTGCTTTTACACCATCATAAATTTCAAACATCATAATTTGAACCATCATAAGATGAGGAGCACCTGTGTACTCAGTTCTGCTCCACAATCTTGTGAGAAGAAATAAAACTTTCCCCCACATCTCCCCATTCCTCTCATGCCTGCCATGTATGAAACTTTTCCCAGCAATTTAAAAAACAAAGCAGGTGACCTAAATAACTTACCACCTTATATATACAAAAAAGCCTCTCAAGTTCTCTCACCAATTATTGCAACACTTTTTAACAAATCCATTGAATCCTCTACCTTCCCATCAATACTTAAAATAGCGAGGGTCACCCCAATACATAAGGGAGGAGATCAAGCAAACCTGAATAACTACAGGCCGATATCTAACTTACCCCTTCTCTCCAAAATCTTTGAAAAATTAATTCATAGACAAATATATTCCTACCTCACCTCCAACAACGTACTCAACCACTGTCAATTTGGATTCAGGCCTAATAAAAATACAAATGATGCCATTATACACATGTTAGAAATAATTTACACCGCCCTTGAGAAAAAGAAATCCCAGTGGGAATCTTCATTGATTTACGTAAAGCTTTTGATACAGTTGACCATGATCTGTTACACTTAAAATTATCGCACTATGGTATAAGAGGACACTCCCTAAACTACCTAAAATCATACCTTAGCAACAGAAACCAATATGTGTACACAAATGAAGCTAGCTCCACGCGCAAACTATTACCGTAGGTGTCCACAGGGAAGTGTTCTTGGCCCACTACTCTCTCATTTACATTAACGACCTACCAAATGCATCTCAACTACTCAAACCCATACTTTTGCAGATGACACTACATACGTTATCTCTCACCCAAGCCCAGACACACTAGCCAACACTGCAAATACTGAATTGCAGAAAATATCTACCTGGATGATGACCAACAAACTTACTCTCAATATTGATAAAACCTATTTTATCCAGTTTGGGAACAGAGCTACAAACGCACCACTTAACATAATGATAAACGGGTCCCCTATCGCAAAACTCACAGAGGGAAAATTCTTAGGAATACATCTTGACAGTGGCCTCAAATTTCAGACACATATACAACAAATCTCCAAGAAAGTCTCAAAGACCATGGGAATACTATCCAAGATACGGTACTATGTTCTACAACCAGC
>WNWK01058164.1:0-10532 GCA_009830355.1 Cherax destructor | reverse complement strand
CAGAATACTGTTAAAGTGCCATTACAAACGAATTTATCCCCTTAAGGAATGATGTAAAATAGACTAGTCCTTTTAGCCCCCCAAATTACACTTACAAAAGCATTTAAAAATAAACTTACATAAAAGGGTGAGTTTGGGACCATCGTAAGTCGAGGTAACACATGTATAACAGTGGTCCCTCGGTTCCGAAAATCTGTCCAAATGCTGCTCAAGTGCCATTACCGAACGAATTTATTTCCTTAAGAAATAATGACACGTAGGTTAGTCTATTTTCAGACCCAAAAATACACTTGCAACAGCACTTTTCGAAAATACCTTACATAAATGTTCGAGTTTGAGATGCACGAAAAGGGTCCACTGTATATATATATATATTTTTTTTTTTATTAACACATCGGCCGATTCCCACCAAGCAGGGGTGGCCCGAAAGAAAAACTTTCATCATCATTCACTCCATCACTGTCTTGCCAGAAGGGTGTTTACACTAGTTATAAACTGCAACATTAACACCCTCCTTCAGAGTGCCGGCACTGTATTTCCCCATCTCCAGAACTCAAGTCCGGCCTGCCGGTTTCCCTGAATCCCTTCATAAATGTTACTTTGCTCACACCCAACAGCACGTCAAGTATTAAAACCATATGCCTCCATTCACTCCTATCATATACGCCACACATGCTTGCTGGAAGTCCAAGCCCTCGCACACAAAACTTCCTTTACCCCTCCCTCCAACCTTTCCTAGGCCGACCCCTACCCCGCCTTCCCCAATACAGATTTATACACCCCGAAGTCACTCTGTCTCGCTCCATTTTTTACATGTCCAAACCATCTCAACAACCCTCCTCAGCTCTCTGGACAATCGTTTTGGTAATCCCGCACCTCCTCCTAATTTCCAAACTCCGAATTCTCTGCATTATATTCACACCACACATTGACCTCAGACATGACATCTCCACTGCCTCCAGCCTTCCTCGTTGCAACATTCATCACCCATGCTTCACACCCATATAAGAGCGTTGGTATAACTATACTCTCATACATTCCCCTCTTTACTTCCATGGACAAGGTTCTTTGTCTCCACAGACCAAGTGCTCCACTCACCCTTTTCCCTCATCAATTTATGATTCACCTCATCCTTCATAGACCCATCCGCCGACATGTCCACTCCCAAATATCTGAATACATTCACCTCCTCCATATATATATATATAGTATATATTATATATATATATATATATATATATATATATATATATATATATATATATATATATATATATATATATATATATATATATATATATATATATATACAGTGGATGACTTAGATGGTCCCCAAACTACCTTTTATGTAAGTTTATTTTTTTATAATGCTTTTTTAAGTGTAATTTTGGGGGTCTAAAATGCTAGTCTATTTTACAACATTTCTCAAAGGAGATAAATTGTTGGTAATGGCACTTGAACAGCATTCTGGAATGAAAAATATCGTAAGTCGAGGTACCACTGTATATATATATATATATATTATCATACATTTCATACAATTTTCATAAAATAAATATTACATACATACATACATAAAATCTACATACATACATACCCTCAACCCTAAATATACATACATAAAACATTACATACTACATACATACATATTCAAAATACATAATACATCATGCATACATAACAATTATCCCGGGATATTAATTTTCATCCAGTTGTTAGGACCAAACAAACTATAAAAGATTTAAAAATTAACTTAAAAAAAATAAAAGGGGGTTTAGGGGCCATCGTGTGGGGTACCACTGTATATATATACAGTGGTACCGACTTACGATGGTCCCCAAACTCACCCTTTTATGTAAGTTTATTTTTTAAATGCTTTTGTAAGTGTAATTTTGGGGGTCTAAAAGGACTAGTCTATTTTACATCATTCCTTATGGGGATAAATTCGTTTGGTAATGGCACTTGAACAGCATTCTGGAATGAAAAAATATCGTAAGTCGAGGTACCACTGTATATATATATAGGATGCAATGAAAGAAATCACGGTTTTTCACAACTTACAACCAATAACTCTAAGACATTCATCATAGCTGGTAATACTGTATACAGAATTCTACAGATGGTACACTGTACCAGTATAAACTTCAGTGGCAACCAAAGTAATAAGAGTTAATAATAAGCTTAAGTAAAATAACCTAATAAAATAGGTGATATTAATGTTAACTTTGGTCAATCAGACAACCCTTAAGATTTAAGATTCCTAATTAACATGTACTCTTGCCTTCTAATACACTTAATTATGAAATCAATCAGATTCACAGGGACATCCATGTCATCATTAGACCAAGTATCAACCAATATACTGCCAGTAGTCCAACAAAAGACTAGTATAACCACTGAAAAGATGACTGATACCTCTTCCAAACACTTCAATAAGCAATTTTGTAATGTCAATGAAATACAGTAACTGGGAAAAAGAGTATCATACTAACTTGCAAACAAAATATTTACATGTGAACTTTTTAAAATAAAATTCAAAGCCTCTACAATTCACACTCCCCTAAACACTGAACAAATCACAACAATAAGATCAAACAATTATGACTAACTGAAAGAATACTTAGATCTATCAGCAAGAAACACTACTACGAAAAAAAGTACAGACTAGGCTAAATCTCCAAATGGGTGCCAAGTAGCTCAGTGATAGGATCATCTTACAACTGAAAAGTCCCAGGTTAAACCTCAGATTGGCAAAGTGTATGGACAATTGTGTGTTACAGTATTTTAAGGTGACCCAAAATATATACACAGAGAACAAAAAAGCACAATGCTGTGATTAGAACAATACTCAAATAACCTGCACATAGAAGAATGTAACCTATGATGACGTTTCGGTCCGACTTGGACCATTATCTAGTTAATGGACAATTAACTAGTTATTAATGGTCCAAATCAGACCGAAATGTCATCATAAGTTTCTTTTTCCTATGTGCAGGTTATTTGAGTATATACACACTACATTTTTTTTTTTTTTTTTTTTTTTTTATAATAGTATATTGCAAAATTTACAGACCTTTGATGCAATTAAGCCAAAACTTCTTTGTAAAAGTAAAGAAGCTGGGAGAAGTGAAAGGCCTGATTTTGATGACACTGGTGTTGCGAGTGTGTCTAACTTCCTCTTGACAGATGACAAGTAAGGGGAAGAAAGCACAGTTTTCATGGAAGACTTTTGAGTGTTGTAGTTTCTGAAGCACTCCACTGAGGATGTTTCATGTGTTGCAAGCTTGGTGGGAGAATCTGTTAAAACTTTGGAACACATCCTGAAAATGGGAATACCCTTTATTATACAATTTATGACAAAAAAAAAAGAATGATGTACAGCACTGTACATACAGTAAAACCTCTTTATAAGATTTTGGAAATATAGAACAAAATCCACTATGTCAATCAATTTGGAAACAATGGACAAAGTCCATTCGTTACAAAATTGTCCATTATTGTCACAATCATGGCAAAATAATCTCGTTTCTATCCATAACTGCCATTAAAATCACCCCCTCACCCCCTCCCCTAAATAGTCTGTTATATGGAGGATTTACTACATTGTGATATGAAACCAAAATGTCAAAATATCTGTGAATAATGTTTTTCATTTATTAAAATTCTCAGTAGCAATCTAGATAACATAAGAACATAAGAATGGAGGAACACTGCAGAAGTCCTACTGGCCCATACAAGGCAGGTCCTTATCAAAACCACCACTACCTAAGAATTTACTCCCGTACTCACGACACCAATCAAATCCAGCCCCTCCCACTCATATATTTGTCCAATCTCTTTTTAAAGCCACCCAAGGTCCTAGCCTCTATCACCCTACTCGGAAGATTGTTCCACGCATCTACAACTCTGTTTGAAAACCAGTAGTACTTGCCTATGTCCATGAAGATACTTACATAGTACAGTGGTACCTCGAGTTACGATATTTTTTCGTTCGAGAATGCTGTTCAAGTGCCATTACCAAACAAATTTATCCCCATAAGGAATAATGTAAAATAGACTAGTCCTTTTACACCCCCAAAAATATACTTACAAAAGCATTTAAAAAAATAAACTTACATAAAAGGGCGATTTTGGGGACCATCGTAACTCGAGGTACCACTGTATTTGTTAAGCATTTTGAACTCTAAATAAATTAATATCTATCTGGAAAGATATATGATTTAAGATTAGATTAAGGTTTTCTTGATTATACTGCATAATACCTGTGACCTGTGACTGTGAAACAGAAACCTGTAACTGTTTTATATGATGGTAGGATTGCTGGTGTCTTTTTTCTGTCTCATAAACATGCTGGATAACAGGTATATCTTACTACTTCTACTTACACTTAGGTCACACTACACAGGCATGCACATGCATATATATACATACACACATCTAGGTTTTTTTACAGGAAGTAGGTTGGTAGACAGCAACCACCCAGGGAGGTACTACCGTCCTGCCAGGTGACTGTGAAACAGAAACCTGAAACTGTTTTACATGATGGTAGGATTGCTGGTCTCTTTTTATCTGTCTCATAAACACTCTGGATAACAGGTATATCTAGCTACTTCTACTTACATGTAGGTAACACTACACAGGCATGCACATGCATATATATACATACACACATCTAGGTTTTTTCTTCTTTTTCTTAATAGCTCTTGTTCTTCTTTATTTCCTCTATTGTCCTTGGGGAAGTGGAAAAGAACCTTCCTCCGTAAGCCATGCGTGTCGTATGAGGCGACTAAAATGCCGGGAGCAATGGGCTAGTAACCCCTTCTCCTGTATACATTTACTAAAAAAGAGAAGAAAAACTTTATAAAACTGGGATGCTTGAATGTGTGTGGATGTAGTGCGGATGATAAGAAAGAGATGATTGCTGATGTTATGAATGAAAAGAAGTTGGATGTCCTGGCCCTAAACGAAACAAAGCTGAAGGGGGTAGGCGAGTTTCAGTGGGGAGAAATAAATGGGATTAGGTCAGGAGTATCTGAGAGAGTTAGAGGTAAGGAAAGGGTAGCAATAATGTTGAAGGATTAGTTATGGAAGGAGAAGAGGGAATATAAATGTGTAAATTCAAAGATTATGTGGATTAAAATAAGGGTCGGATGTGAAAAGTGGGTCATAATAAGCGTGTATGCACCTGGAGAAGAGAGGAGTGTAGATGAGAGAGAGAGATTTTGGGGGATGTTAAGCGAATGTATAGGAACCTTTGAACCAAGTGAGAGAGTAATTGTGGTAGTTGACCTAAATGCTGAAGTAGGAGAAACATTTAGAGAGGGTATGGTTGGTAAGTTTGGGGTGCCAGGTGTAAATGATAATGGGAGCCCTCTGATTGAACTTTGTATAGAAAGGGGTTTAGTTATAGATACTGTAATTCACATTTTAAGAAAAAAAGGATAAATAAGTATACAAGATATGATGTAGGGCGTAATGACAGTATTTAGTTTGTTGGACTACGTATTGAGTAGACTTCAGGATGTACATGTTTATAGAGGGGCCACAGATATATCAGATCACTTTTTAGTTGTAGCTACAGTGACAGTAAAAGGTAGATGGGATACAAGGAAAATAGAAGCAGCAAGTAAGAGAGAGGTGAAGGTTTATAAACTAAAAGAGGAGGCAGTTAGGGTAAGATATAAACAACTATTGGAGGATAGATGGGCTAGTGAGAGTATAGACAATGGGGTCAAAGATGCATGGAGTAGGTTTAAGAATGTAGTGTTAGAGTGTTCAGCAGAAGTTTGTGGTTACAGGAAAGTGGGTGCGGGAGGGAAGAAGAGCGATTGGTGGAATGATGATGTAAAGAGAGAGTAGTAAGGGAGAAAAAGTTAGCATATGAAAGGTTTTTACAAAGTAGAAGTGATGCAAGGAGGGAAGAGTATATGGAGAGAAAAAGAAAGGTTAAGAGAGTGGTGAAGCAATGTAAAAAGAGAGCAAATGAGAGAGTGGGTGAGATGTTATCAACAATTTTTTTTTAAAATAAGAAAAAGTTTTGGAGTGAGATTAATAAGTTGAGGAAGCCTAGGGAACAAATGGATTTGACAGTTAAAAAAAGGAGAGGAGAATTAGAGGTATCAGGAAGATGGAGGGAATACTATTTTGAGAAATTGTTAAATGTTGATGAAGATAGGGAAGCTGTGATTTCGTGTTTACCTGGAGTTTACCTGGAGAGGGTTTTGGGGGTCAATGCTCCCGCGGCTCGGTCTGAGACCAGGCCTCATGGTGGATCAGGGTCTGATCAATCAGGCTGTTACTGTCGGCCGCATGCAAACTGAAGTACGAACCACAGCCTGCTTGGTCAGGTACTGACTTTAGGTGCCTGTCCACTGCCTTCTTGAAGACAGCAAGGAGGAATAACATCTTGTAGGAGTGAGGAAGAGCCAGTTGTGAGTGTGGGGGAAGTTCGTGAGGTAGTGGGTAGAATGAAAGGGCAGCTGGGATTGATGGGATAAAGATAGAAATGTTAAAAGCAGGTGGGAATATAGTTTTGGAGTGGTTGGTGCTATTATTTAATAAATGTATGGAAGAGGGTAAGGTACCTAGGAATTGGCAGAGAGTGTGTGTAGTTCCTTTGTATAAAGGCAAAGGGGACAAAAGAGAGTGCAAAAATTATAGGGAAATAAGTCTGTTGAGTATACCTGGTAAAGTGTATGGTAGAGTAATTATTGAAAGAATTAAGAGTATGATGGAGAGTAGGATAGCAGATGAACAAGCAGGGTTTAGGAAAGGTAGGGGTGTGTAGACCAAGTGTTTACAGTGAAACATATAGGTGAACAGAATTTAGATAAAAGTAAAGAGGTTTTTGTGGCATTTATGGATTTGGAAAAGGCATATGACAGGGTGGATAGGGAGGCAATGTGGCAGATGTTGCAGGTGTATGGAATAGGAGGTAGGTTACTGAAAGCAGTGAAAAGCTTTTCTGAGGATAGTGAGGCTCAGATTAGAGTATGTAGGAGAGAGGGAGATTATTTCCCAGTAAAAGTAGGACTTAAACAAGGATATGTGATGTCACCATGGTTGTTCAATATATTTATAGATGGGGTTGTAAGAGAAGTGAATGCGAGGGTCTTGGCAAGAGGTGTGGGGTTAAAAGATAAAGAATCTAACACAAAGTGGGAGTTGTCACAGTTGCTTTTTGCTGATGACACTGTGCTTTTGGGAGATTCTGAATAGAAGTTGCAGAGGTTGGTGGATGAATTTGGTAGGGTATGTAAAAGAAGAAAATTTAAAGTGAATATAGAAAAGAGTAAGGTGATGAGGATAACAAAAAGATTAGGTGACAAAAGATTGGATATCAGATTGGAGGGAGAGAGTATGGAGGAGGTGAATGTATTCAGATATTTAGGAGTGGACGTGTCAGCAGATGGGTCTATGAAGGATGAAGTGAATCATAGAATTGATGAGGAAAAAAGGGTGAGTGGTGCAATTAGGAGTCTGTGGAGACAAAGAACTTTGTCCGTTGAAGCAACGAGGAGAATGTATGAGAGTATAGTTATACCAACACTCTTATATGGGTGTGAAACATGGGTGATGAATGTTGCAATGAGGAGAAGGCTGGAGGCAGTGGAGATGTCTGAGGGCAATGTGTGGTGTGAATATAATGCACAGAATTCGTAGTTTGAAAATTAGAAGGAGGTGCAGGATTACCAAAACTATTATTCAGAGGGCTGAGGAGGGGTTGTTGAGGTGGTTCGGACATGTAGAGAGAATGGAATGAAACATAATGACTTCGAGAGTGTATAAATCTGTAGTGGAGGGAAGGCGGGGTAGGGGTCGGTCTAGGAAAGGTTGGAGGGAGGGGGTAAAGGAGGTTTTGTGTGCAAGGGGCTTTGACTTCCAGCAAGCATGACTGAGCATATTTGATAGGAGTGAATGGAGACAAATGGTTTTTAATACTTGACGTGCTGTTGGAGTGTGAGCAAAGTAACATTTATGAAGGGATTCAGGGAAACTGGCAGGCCGGACTTGAGTCCTGGAGATGGGAAGTACAGTGTCTGCACTCTGAAGGAGGGATGTTAATGCTGCAGTTTTATAACTGTAGTGTAAAGCACCCCTCTGGCAAGACAGTGATGGAGTGAATGATGATAAAAGTTTTTCTTTTTTTGGCCACCCTGCCTTGATGGAAATCAGCCGATGTGTTAATAAAAAAATATATAAATAAATAATACCTCTACCACATTACGGCAGTTTTATATTAACTAATCACCAGTACCCTATGTGTCATGGTACTATGTTTACACATATAAAAGAAATCTTGTACTGTACTTGAGTTAACAGCTCCATGTGTAATGGTGGACATCACCCAAAAAATTATCTTCATGACCACAGTATTTCTGTGCCAGATAAATTAGGCAGCTTACAACTCAGCAGTAATGTCTTTGGCTCACAACTGAAGGATCTGAATTCAATCTCGGGAGAGTGGTGACAATGAAAATGAAATGAAAATGAAAATGTTTATTTCCTTGTAAAGCTTACAATATGTTTTTTACATGTTATAACATATTAATTATAAAGAAAGTCACTAGCATGCCTAGGCATTTCAGGCAGACTAATACTAATTCTTACTCTATATTGATATAGGTTATGGAGCAATACAATTTAACAAACATTATTAGATACATACATAATGGGCAAATTGTCCTGTTCACCTAGGAGTATATGGGGTGTTAGGCACCTATTGTAGGTTGCATCTTGGTGGGGTGGTAGTATACCTTAGATATAGAAATGGACCCCAATGGAAATGTTACTTTGACTTTTTGGGTTATCCTGGTTAATCTACACATATGATGCTATGTATGATAATGTATGTAACTGTATTTATGGGTACATGTTCCTGAATAAACTTACTTGTGATAATTTGTACAAATGTATTTATATGCATGTACCTATATAAACTCACTGCCACAGTAAGATGTCACATTAGTTGCACATGTGTCATTTTGCCTATTTTGTCGGTAATTCTACCATTAATACTATTATAAAGTCCTCGACATACCTAGTGGTTAAGTGTGGCCGCCAAATCTGTCCAATTCCCGCCAAATACCCCGAGGCAGAGGGCCACCACCTGGCACAACACTGCCACCACATGTTGCAGCTTGGTGCCTCCTGTCATCAGTGTGTGCCACTCAGGTTCACCCTCGACAACCAAGACAACCTGTGTTGCATCACTGCCAGTGTGTGTTGCACCAGTGTTAGGTAGTGTGGGTGATGTTGCTACTTGGCAACCTCATGCAATGTATTCATATTGTTTTGTTATGGTTGTTAAAGGGGATTAAAGCTCACGCCTGTTTCCCGCGAGTCTGAGAAAAAAAATAATATTGTTTTTATTTGCTACAAGTACATGTACAAGGTATACAGACCATAGCTGACATCAATGACATACTACTATGTAGAAAGCCGCTCGTTATGCAGAGCATTTCACGCAAATTAGGTCAGTTTTGTCCCAGGATGCGACCCACACCAGTCCACTAACACCCAGGTACCCATTTTATTGATGGGTGAACATAGACAACCGGTGTAAAGAAACACGTCCAATGTTTTTACCCTTCCCGGGAATCGAACCCGGAACCCTGTTCAAGTCAGGAGTGGAGCGAAATTTCCACACTCCACCAAGGTCAACGCAGAGGTTCTTAATAAGGTCAGAATCTGGAATTCATTACCAGTAAATATTAAGATAATCTTGTCTGAAAATCAATTTAAGACTCAACTCAAAAACCACCTACTCACCCAAAACTAAATGATCATACTATAAACTACATTGAAAAATGCTCATTATTACTTTCCTATACGATAATCTCAATTTTTAATAATATGTTACTATTATGTTACCCCCTACTCATATTATAAGTTAATGTCAAAAATGCTCAATGTTATTTTCCTTAAGATAATCTCAATTCCATATTATCATTCAAGTGCCGGGTCACCATTTGGAGAAGACCCGGGCCGGACATACCGGCGAACCTACAAGAAGATCATTCAAGAATCTTAACACCTGTAACAATCTAATATCATTATATAATAATTTAAACAGTAAAATTTCATCATATTGTAATTTTGAAAATAATTTTTAACTAGAATAAACTCAATAAATTTCTCTAATATTAAGTACATAGTCTTTAAGGACTAGAATAAGCTGCCCCTAATGCCATGGCATGTCAGTGGCTCTCCTTGCACTCAATTTACATTGTAACTACCGATACCTATGTAATCTGCAATCTGCAATGAAATAAAATAACCCCACGCTTAAATACCGTCAGAGCTAGACGCCGCATTGAGTCAACAAACAGGCTTTTCCCAGGCTTAGGAAATCCGCCCAGCTGAAAAAAAACTTTAGATATATACCCCACTGTACAGAATCAAACATTTTTTGTCCCCCCGGTTGCATGGTTTCATGCATTGAAGGAGTGTGCACCAATGCATAGCCACCTTTCTCACTCTGCACACTGACAGCTCATACACTACCTTCCTTGACCTTAAATCTGCTTTTG
>WNWK01058163.1:0-10532 GCA_009830355.1 Cherax destructor | reverse complement strand
CATAACCCGTGGGCAGCATAGGGGGTCGGGAAAACCTTAGATTAGCGCCCGTTCCTTTAACAAGGAATCTTTCAAGACACTGTATACCGTGTACGTCAGGCCCATACTAGAAATGCAGCACCAGTCTGGAACCCACACCTGGTCAAGCACGTAAGGAAACTAGAGAAAGTGCAAAGGTTTGCAACAAGGTTAGTTCCACAACTCAGGGGTCTGTCTTATGAAGAAAGGTTGAGGGAAATAGGACTAAAACACTGGAGGAAAGAAGGGTCAGAGGAGACATGATAACGACATACAAAAATACTGCGGGGAATTGACAAGGTAGATAGTGACAGGTTGTTTCAGAGGGGAACACAGAAACAAGGGGACACAACTGGAAGCTGAAGACTCAGATGAGTCAAAGGGATGTCAGGAAACATTTCTTCAGCCACAGAGTAGTCAGGAAGGGGAATGGACTAGAAAGATATAGTGGAGGCAGGAACCATACATAGTTTTAAGACAAGGTATGATAAAGCTCATGGAGCGGGGAGAGCAGAGACCCAGTAGCAGACAGCGAAGAGGCGGGGCCAGGAGCTGAGTCTCGACCCCTGCAACCACAATTAGGTGAGTACAATTAGGTGAGTACACACATATATACATATACAATGGAAGTTGGTTGGGTTTATATTACCAGGAGGTTTCAGTGGCAGTTCTAAAGGTCTCAACAGAGGAACACTCATAGGAATTATACCAGTCTGTCACATAAGAACATAAGAAAGAAGGAACACTGCAGCAGACCTACTGGCCCATGCGAGCATGTCCAATAATCCCACCGGCTTAAGCCAATGCGGGCGTGCGGCACATTCTCCGCGGACATGAGAATTATGCAAAAAAATATGATATTGGGTTTTGTTTACAGAAAAATAGTATAAGTGGCAACATTTTGGTGAAAACCCATGATAATACGATGTTTTTAAAGCAAAGTATAGCTACTTGAAACATGTCTGGTGGCGACCCACTAGGAAAATATATGCATAAACGCGAGGTGAATTTTTATATATTTTTGATTGTTTTTTTAATTTTCTGTCTATTCTTCTTAATACAATAAATTTACCACTTAACATCATTACAGTGTGAGAGGAGCTTATATCAGGAGGATGTGTTGATTCACCGGCCTGGGTCTTTACCAGATGGCGACCCGGCTCCGGCTCCCTGGCGTGGAGTGTCAGAGACCTATGTCTCCCATGTGATGGGATACCCTCATCGGCGGGACCAACTGGCCCCAGGCCTAGCCACATTCCCCACCAGCACAAGGCATCGAGGTAGATAGATGCTAGGCCTCTCTGGTCTGCCACCTTCCTAACGGAAGGGCAGGCTTACGAGCTTCAGATGGTAGCAAGCTCCAGCCTTGGCACCTACCCTGCCCTAGAAGGGCTGGGCATGGTGATCGACCTGTATTACTTGAAATAAAAAATTGAATTTGAATTTATCGATTTTATCGATGTTGTCAGTCTGACAACCGCTCACAAAATGTCTTATACTGACGCTATTATTGCTAATATATTTTTTCTGCTTATATCATTTATTCATTAATGATATTATGCATAAGATGAATAAGATAAACAAATAAGAAAGCAGGCCAAAATAATATTATTTGTATATTTTATACTGGAGGGTGGTGGTTGCCTTGAAGAAATGTTACCCACTATAAGAGAAGAGTTTTCTATGTTACCTCTGGTTGAAGTAAAGAAAACGTTGTTTCATACACGGGAAACAATAAGAAATTACTTATATTGTATAGAAAAGCCCAAAATAGCGGATTTTCGTGTTTTTTTTTTACTTTTCTGCGTAATTAGCTGACAGGCTGGTCAGGTACTGACTTTAGGTGCCTGTCCAGTGCCTGCTTGAAGACAGCCAGGGGTCTATTGGTAATCTCCCTTATGTATGTTGTAGACAGTTGAATAGTCTTGGCCCCTGACACTTATTGTGTTGTCTCTTATCGTGCTAGTGGCACCCCTGCTTTTCATTGGGGGGATGTTGCATCGTCTGCCGAGTCTATTGCTTTCATAGGGAGTGATTTTCGTGTGGAAGTTTGGTACTAATCGCTCTAGGATTTTCCAAGTGTATATGATCATGAATCTATCCTGCCTGCATACTACGGAGTACAGTACACACACATCCCGACGTTTCGGTCCGACTTAACCATTTACTACTTCTCTTATCATGCCTCCTCTGTCAAGAAAAGTGTTCTTATCTCCCTCTTTCTCCGTGCTCTCCGCATTTGTGATCCTCAGTTCCTTGAAGCAGAAATTTCCACTCTTCATAATTCATTGGTCGATCACCATGCCCAGCCCTTTTAGGGCAGGGTAGGTGCCAAGGCTGGAGCTTGCTACCATCTGCTCTTCCCATCAGCCTCCTTGGGGCGGAGAAGGTGGCAGACCAGAGTGGCCTAGCATCTATCTATCTACCTACCTGCCTCGTGCTTGTGGGCGAATATGGCTAGGCCTGGGACCAGTTGGTCCGCCGCTGAGGGGTACCCCTCCCATGGGAGACTTAAGTCTCTGCTACTCCCACGCCAGGGAGCCGGAGCCGGGTCGCCATCTGGTAAAGACCCGGGCCAGGAGATTTCCCTGTGAATCAACACCTCCAACCATAATTCATTTCATGACACTATGCCTAGCCCTTCTAGGGCAGGTTAGGTGCCTGAGCCAGAGCTTGCTTTCACCTGCGGCTCACAAGACTGTTATTCCCTTTAGCTCCCCTCAGGCGGGGAAGATGGCAGACCAAAGATGGGCCTAGCTTCTCCCTACGAGGGGAATGTGGCTAGGCCTGGGGACCGTTGGTCCCACAGATGAGGAGGTCCCAAGTACCTCCTCCCATGGCAGATGTTAGTCTGAGATACTCCCGAGAAAGGGAGCCCAGGCCGGGCCACCTCTTGGACAAGGCCCGGCCGGGAGAGTCCTGGCGAATCAACAAGAAGAAGAATTCATTTTCCCGCCTTGGCTACCCTTCCCATTTCATAGATTCTGCTTTCTCTCGTGCCAAACGGACTTTCTTCTCTCCTAAACCCTCTACTCCTGCGAACTCTCCAGTCCTCTGCCTTCCCTACATCTCTGGTCTCTCTAAACTCAGCAACTCTCTCCTTTCCTTAGACATCAAACTTACTTTTCGCCAGACTAACACTCTTCGCACTAATCTAGTTCATACCTCCCCTCCCTCTACAGATTCTCCTGGTGTCTACTCTATTTCTTGCTCCTCCTGTCCTCTTCAGTACTTCGGAGAAACTGGCTGATCTCTTTCTGACAGACTCAGGGAGCACAAAAAGAGTGTTAGGCTTGCCGACACTAATAATGATCTTTTCTGTCATGTCAGAGATCACAGTCATCCTATCTACCTAGAGAGAATTCCAGGGGTCAACGCCCCCGCGGCCCGGTCCGTGACCAGGCCAGGCCTCCTGTTGGACCAGAGCCTGATCAACCAGGCTGTCACTGCTGGCCGCACGCAGTCCAACGTACGAACCACAGCCCGGCTGGTCAGGTACCGACTTTAGGTGCCTGTCCAGTGCCTGCTGAAGACAGCCAGGGTTTGTTGGTAATCCCCTGCTAAAACTGTCTACCCTACGTCTAACTTTCATAGTCGCCGCCTGGTTGAATCCTCCTTTATCACAACTTTTCCTGTATGAATCTTAGCCCTAGCATCTATCTACCTCCATGCCTCGTGCTGGTGGGGAATGTGGCTAGGCCTGGGGCCAGTTGGTCCGCCGATGAGGGTATCCTCACATGGGAGAAATAGGTCTCTGACACTCCCACGCCAGGGAGCCGGAGCCGGGTCGCCATCTGGTAAAGACCGGGCCGGAGAATTCCGGTGAATCAACACCTCCTCCTCCTCTTACAATTGATACATTGTTTAGCAACAGTCTGTTGCTGTTTGATCATATCATAACACCGTATCATAGCACACCAGTGTGACTTAGCCCTAACGATGACACTTATAACATCGACGTTGAGGTCTGTACAATGCAATGTTATAGCGCATAGCAAAGGTAAGTTTGAGATTGGCCTGTAGTTATTTACATCTGTGGAGTTACCACCATTGTGTATTGGTGTAACCCTCGCTGTTTTGAGTTTATCTGGAGAGAGTTCCAGGGGTCAACGCCTGCGGCCCGGTCTGTGACCAGGCCTCATGTTGGATCAGAGCCTGATCAACCAGGCTGTTACTACTGGCCGCACGCAGTCCAATGTATGAAACACAGCCTGGCTAGTCAGGCACCGACTTTAGGTGCCTGTCCAGTGCCTGCTTGAAGACAGCCAGGGGCTATTGGTAATCCCCTTATGTATGCTGGGGGGCAGTTGAACAGTCTTGGGCCCTGACACTTATTGTGTTGTCTCTCAACGTGCTAGTGGCACCCTGCTTTTCATTGGGGGATGTTACATCTTCTGCCGAGTATTTTGCTTTCGTAGGAGTGACACTCGTGTGCAAGTTTGGTACTAATCCCTCTAGGATTTTCCAAGTGTATATAATAATGTATCTCCCGCCTGCGTTCCAGGGAGTACAGGTTTAGGAACTTCAAGCGTTCCCAGTAATTGAGGGGTTTATTGCAGTTATGCATGCCGTGAGGGCTCTCTGTACATTTTCTAGGTCAGCAATTTCACCTGCCCTGAAAGGTGCAGTTAGTGTGCAGCAATATTCCAGCCTATAATAAAAATAATAATAATAATAATAATATCTTTATTTACTACAAGTACATGTACATGGTATACAGGCCTAGCTGACATCAGTGACATACTACTATATAGAAAGTCCCTTGTTATGCTGAGCATTTCGGGCAGATTAGGTCAGTGTCCTAGGATGCGACTCACACCAGTCGACTAACACCCAGGTACCCATTTTACTGATTTGGAACATAGACAACAGGTGTAAAGAAACACGCCCAATGTTTCTGCCCTGGCTAGGAATCGAACCCAGGCCCTCGCCGTGTGAAGCGGAGCTTTAGCCACCAGACCACCAGAGCCCCTAGATAGAACAAGCGACCTGAAAAGTGTCAACAAGGGCTTGACATCCCTGGTTTTAAAGGTTCTCATTATTCATCCTGTCATTTTTCTGGCAGATGCAATTGCTACAGTGTTATGGTCCTTGAAGGCGAGATCCTCTGTCATGATCACTCCCAGGTCTTTGACATTAGTTTTTCGCTCTATTGTGTGGTTGGAATTTGTTTTATACTCCGATGAGATTTTAATTCCTCACGTTTTCCATATCGAGTAATTGAAATTTCTCATCATTGAACTTCATATTGTTTTCTGCAGCCCATTTAAAGATTTGGTTGATGTCTGCTTGGAGTCTTGCAGTGTCTTCAATGGTGGACACTGTCATGCAGATTCAGGTGTCATCTGCAAAGGAAGACACGGCACTGTGGCTGATATCCCTGTCTATGTCCGATATAAGGATGAGGAACAGGATGGGAGCGAGTACTGTGCCTTGTGGAACAGAGCTTTCACTGTAGCCGCCTCAGATTTTACTCTGTTGACTACTACTCTTTGTGTTCTACTTGTTAGGAAATTATAGATCTATCTACCAACTTTTCCTGTTATTCCTTTATCACGCATTTTGTGTGCTATCACACCATGGTCACACTTGTCAAAGGCTTTTGCAAAGTCTGTGTATATAACATCTGCATTCTGATTGTCCTCTAGAGCATCCAGGACCTTGTCGTAGTGATCCAGTAGTTAGGACAGACAGGAGCGACCTGCTCTAAACCCATGCTGCCCTGGGTTGTGTAATTGATGGTTATCTAGATGAGTGGCGATCTTGCTTCTTAGAACCCTTTCAAAGATGTTTATGATATGGGACGTAAGCGCTATTGGTCTGTAGTTCTTTGTCATTGCTTTACTGCCGCCTTTGTGGAGTGGGGCTATGTCTGTTGTTTTTAGTAACTGCGGGACGACCCCAGTGTCCATGCTCCCTCTCCATAGGATGTTAAAAGCACGTGATAGGGGCTTCTTGCAGTTCTTGATGAACATGGAGTTCCATGAGTCTGGGCCTGGAGCGGAGTGCATGGGCATGTCATTTATCGCCTTTTCAAAGTCATGTGGCGTCAGGGTAATGTCAGATAGGCTTGCGTCTACCAGGTTCTGTGGCACTCTCATAAAAAATTCATTTAGGTCTTCAACTTTTAGTCTGGTTAGCGGCTCACTAAAAACTGAGTCATACTGGGACTTTAGTAACTCACTCATTTCCTTGCTGTCATCTGTGTAAGACCCATCTCGTTTTAGTAGGGCCCAATACTGGATGTTGTTCTCGACTTTGTTTTGGCGTAAGAAAAGAAATACTACTTTGGGTTTCTTTCAATTTCAATTTCATTATGAGTAGTGTCAGGAAAGTTGTAGTTTCTAGTGATTTGTTAAAAAGTAATGAAATAGCAGGTGAAAGGACCTGAATTATGGTCGTGACCAGAGGTTCCACTGTATTTTGCTTATATTAGATCACTGGTTGGTTATGCTGCGCCACCTGCACTTGTGTCTGACTGGAAGCTTGGAGGGCGGGAAAAACTGCAGAAAGAAACAATAAGGATCATCCTATGATGCTCTCGTACTGTCAAAATTCTAAATAGTATGTTTAAAGATCTTAATATCCAAGCCTTTGATATCGTGTTACTGAGAGAAATTCTTCATTGTGGCAAATATGCTCGGGGAAACCCATCTATCCATACGTGGGTTTGTTGTTAGATTCGCCCGGTTTTTCCAGATGGTGACTCGGCCTTGGCTCCCTGTCGGGGAGTGTCTGAGACCTATGTCTCCCATGGGAGGCAAGACCGCCACATCGTCTGGGACCAATTGTCCCCAGGCCTAGCTAGCGACGTTCCCGCCCTCCCCGGTTCGTAGGGAGGCTAGGCCTCTGGTCTGCCACCTTGCCCGCCCCAGGAAGGCTGGGGACTGGCAGTCTTTGCAGCTCCAGATGGTAGCAAGCTCTAGCTGCTGCCCCATCTGTGCATGGGTTTATTTGTGAAGTGTTATGACCATTACCTATAAACAATAATTATCCCTATTAATATAATTAAATGGGATTTAAAAAACAAGTCAATTTAATCAGTAAGTCATCGTTGGATACCATATTATTAGATAATATTTATTATTTAAATAATTCCTTTTAAACTTAAATATTTTATGTTAAAATTTTAAAATTTTTACGCAAGTTATAAAATCTTTTTAAAAATTGTTAAAATCAATAGTCATATTTTACCCTTATTAAATAAAAATAAGAACTAAGTACTTATCTTAATTTCTGAGAAATAAAAATCTTTGTTTTTAAATTAATTAAAGTTAGCCAAAACAAGTTACATTTTCTTTTTTTCTTAAGCACAAACTACAAAATAATAATAATAATAATTCTTAGAGTACAATAATAGTACGTATAATAATATAATGTACTTTATCTCTATTTACTGAATTATATAACATGAGCTATGTAACTGGAAGCTCCCTAAACCTTGGACCAACAGACTCATCATTCCCATTCCTAGCCCAATCAACAAAATTCATTTCGCCCAAGGAGAGGAGGAGGTGTTGATTCCCCAAATTCTCGGCCCGGTCTTTACCAGATGGTGACCGGCTCCGGCCTGGCGTGAGTATCAGAGACCTAAGTCTTCCATGGGAGGGGGTATCAGCGGTGGGCCAACGGCCCCAGGCCTACCACTTTCCCCCCCAGCACGAGGCATGGAGGTAGATAGATGCTAGGGCCCCTTTGGTCTGCCACCTTCCCCAACGGAAGGGCAGGCTTACGAGCTGCAGATGGTAGCAAGCTCCAGCCTTGGGACCCACCCTGCACAGAAGGGCTGGGCATGATGACCGACGTTTTTATTTTGATCAATATCTTTTTCTACCTGCTTGTATAAACATTTGGGAAAATGATTTTAATCGTCTCATGTACAGAATCAAAAATTTTTGCCCCCCCGGGTTTCATGGTTTCATGGATGGAAGGAGGTGCATCATTGCATTTCCACCTTTCTCACCTGCACACTGAAAGCTCATGCACTACCTTCCTTTACCAAAACTGTTTTTTATGTTGCCATCCGACATGTAACTTTGTGAACCCGCCCGAATGGATGTTGGGGGATGGCTTCCCGCTGGATTAAAGGCTACCTGTCAACAGAAAGTCTTCTGTGTTCCCGGGGCATAGAAGTAAACTAAAGACTTTAAATTAGGAACCCCACAGGGGGGGTGCTCAGTCCCCTCTATTCAATATTCTAATTAATGCCTTACAATGCTATCCAATTTAAAGATTCACACCACCGGATTCTCCCCACCCAAAACATCCTTAACCATGTACTAGTCTCTGTCAGGGCCTGGGGTTGATAATCTCTACTGATAAAACAAAGATACTCAGTAGGCATCCTCGACAGAGGCACAGTTCAGATCCAGTTGCATGATGGGCTCTTCAGATGAGGGGTCGATCACCATGGCCCTTTTAGGGGGGAGGGGAAAGGGTGGGGCTTGCTCCATCTGCCTGCCCTGCCCCCCCTCAGCCTCCCTTGGGGGGGAAGGTGGAACCAAAAGGCCACCACCCAGACCGTGCTGGTGGGGGAAAGTGGTTAGGCCTGGAGTCAGTTGGGCTGCTGAGGGGGCCCTCCCATGGGAGACATACGTCTTGATACTCCCCGACAAGGAGCCGGAGCCGGGTCGCCATCTGGTAAAACCCAGGCCAGGAGCATTCCAGGCGAATCAACACCCTCCTCCTCCTCTTCTAGAATATGTAAACAGATACAGGTATCTAGGCTTTGAGGTCCCACTATTTGGGACCTGTTGTAATGAGACTTTGTCGTCAAAAAAAAAGAACGGCTGAGAGCATTTTTAGAGTTGTGGCAGGGTTTCACCACAGGTATGGTGCTAATGTTAAAATTGGGGAAAATGATGTATCTTGTTTATATTAGTTTTTTTGGGGTTGATTATCTGCCCCAAATTATTTCCCCTTTTTTTGTGTCTGACTGGAAGCTTGGGGGGTTTGGGAAAACTGCAGAAGGGAAGCAATGAGGATCATTTTAGGATGCCCCGTACTTCCAAAATTTTAAATAGGAAAGAACTTAATATTCCTAGCATCAGAGATCGTGTTATTTGAAAGAAATATCCAATTTTGGGGGTTAATATGCTCAGGAAGCCCATTCAAACCGGAGGCCATTAACATTTAAGTTGAAACACCTAAAAAAGGGAAAAGGGGGTTTGCCATTTGGCGCACAGACCCTAAACCGGGCACAGAGGCCCCCCCTTTATGTGCCCTACCTCCTTCACCCCTATCCCAACATTCCTTCCTTGGGACACCCCCTTTTTTCCCTTAACTACATCCTTCCAGGCCATTTTACAAGCCCTTTTGGGCCCGGGGTTATGACATCATCCTCAGCAGCCCCACGGGGCCTTTTGGGGGGTCCCTTCCCACATTCCATATCCCCAAGACCTTCCTCCCAAGCACGTCCACCTCAGCCACTACCACAGGCACAGAGTCAACAAGGTCCACACCGGGAAAAACTCCCCCAGGGCTCCAAACACCAGGTGAGTCCTCGTCCAACAAAAAACCAGCCAGAGACGGGCGCCCAAGGGGGGGTCTGGAGTCCTTGAAACAAGGCCCCCCGGGAACTCAGAGACCACCTCCAACAAGTCATCCATCATGGCAACCTGAGAACAATCTTTTTACCCTTCCCAGCGTTGGGGTTAAAGTCAAAAAGGTCTCCCCAGCAGCATCAACCCCCTAACTCCAACTCCGAGGGACATCCTCAGTATTTAAAAAACCCTGTCCACATCCAACATTACACTCGCCTTTGGCCCTTCCCCTCGGGGCCACCCCGGAAGAAAATAAACCCATCATCTCGGCGCCCCGGGTTTTGCCCCTGCGTTGATCACACGAAGCCGCCATATGTCCGGGGGACCCCCCAGGGGCCCCGGGACCTCCACCCGTCTGGCATACGAGACATATACTTGGGTATGAAACTCTTGCATCTGAACGTATTTATGGGATAGGCCTCCTCAAAGTCCTTTTTAGGTAGTATGTTTTCCCCCGGCATTCCAGCGTAATTTCCCCCCCCCCCCAACATTGGCTATTTGGGTAGTCCCATACTGGCCAAATACTTCCCCAACATTCAATTCATCAGCTTCAAACAGGGTATTCTTCACATGAATCCAAGTGTAATGCACCGACATGTCATGCATACACACCTCCCCAAAAAGAATTGATGGGCAGTATTCTTTTCCTGAAACTTGTCCACCACTGTTTTTTACCCCAAAACCCGGGGGAGTTGAACTTGATGAAAAAAAAGACAGCCTCATTCAAGGGGATACCATAAATGGCCTCATTCGGGGTTTAAAAAGTGTCACATAGAAGCAATGGCAAGATGACCCAGATTATCAGGATTTCACAGCACCTTTTAAATTTAAAACCCCGCAAAAGGGGACATGTCACGGGGAGGATTCCCCATTTGGTGAAAATAAAATTTTACCTAACCTCCACCAGGGGAATGAGTCACCGAACCACCGGGTTTGGGGGGCACTGGCTGGGGAAAAATTTCCCCATTCCAA
>WNWK01058162.1:0-10533 GCA_009830355.1 Cherax destructor | reverse complement strand
TAATGTTTGTGCAGTTATTGTGTTGCATACAACGAGTGTATATGTACACAGCACCTTACTTTGGTCTCACAGGCCACATAAGTTACTTGGAAAAAAAAAATATTGGAAATACAAGAAACCTTCAAATGGGAGTAAATATGAGTGTACCTGTGAGCGGCATGCGCTGATGTTGCCATACGCGGCTTATTTTCTGCCAACTTTACGCCTCTATATCTCCGTAAATATTGATCGCAAAAAAAAAAATTATGATAAAAACAATCAGAAAAATAATCTTAACATTTTGATAAGAAAAAATAATTTTTTTTTTTAATATTTTGCAACAACAGGAGAGCACTCAGGATTGGGGGTTGCGACAGTCAAACGGTTAATCTCACCCCTCTCCCCAGCACACTAGCATTTACTTCTTTTACAAGCACATCCATAAATATGTTAAACAACCATGGTGACAATACACATACCTGTCTAAGGCCTACTTTTACTGGAATGTAATCTACACACCCTAACCTGAGCCTCACTATCCTCATAAAACCTCTTTACAGCATTTAGTTACTACCTGTTCCATTCACTTGCAACATCTGCCACATTGATTCCCTATCCACCCTATTATATGCCTTTTTTTAAATCCATAAATGTAGTGAAAACATCCCTACCTTTATCTAAATATTGTTCACTTATATGCTTCAATGTAAACACTTGACCTACCCATTCTAAAGCCGCCTTGTTCATCTGTAGTCCTGCTCTCGGTCTTACCTCTAATTCTTTCAATAATAACCCTACAATACACTTTACCTGGTATACTCAGTAAACTTATTCCCCTATAATTTTTACAATCCTAGGTAGAAGGTTTGTAGACAGCAACCTCCCAGGGAGGTACTACCGTTTTATCAAGTGAGTGTAAAACGGAAGCCTGTAATTGTTTTACATGATGGTAGGATTGCTGGTGTCTTTTTTCTGTCTCATAAACATGCAAGATTTCAGTTACGTCTTGCTACTTCTACTTACACTTAGGTCACACTACACATGCATAGACAAGCATATATATACACACCCCTCTTGGTTTTCTTTTTTCTTACTAGTTCTTGTTTATTTCCTCTTATCTCCATGGGGAAGTGGAACAGAATTCTTTCTCCGTAAGCCATGCATGTCATAAGAGGCGACTAAAATGCCAGGAGCAAGGGGATAGTAACCACTTCCCCTGTATACATTGCTAAATTTATAAAGAAAAACTTTTTTTTTGGGGGGCCACCCTGCTTTGGTGGGATACAGCCAGTGCATTGAAAGAAGAAAGAAGAAGAATGTTTACAATCTCTTTTGTCCCCCTTCCCTTTATATAAATGAATTATATATGCTCTCTGCCAATCCCTAGGTACCTTCCCCTCTTTCATAGTTTTTTTTTTTTCAACAAGTCGGCCGTCTCCCACCGAGGCAGGGTGACCCAAAAAGAAAATACTTTCATCATCATTCAACACTTTCACCTCACTCATTCATAATCACTGTCTTTGCAGAGGTGCTCAGATACTACAGTTTAGAATAGTACGTATCTCCAAACTGTCACTATCCCAGACTCCTCCTTTAAAGTGTAGGCATTGTACTTCCCATTTCCAGGACTCTCAAGTCCGGCTAAATCTATAATAACCGGTTTCCCTGAATCCCCTAACAAAATATTTCCCTGTTCACACTCCAACAGTTTGTCAGGTCCCAAAAACCATTTGTCTCCATTCACTCCTATCTAACACGCTCACGCATGCTTGCTGGAAGTCCAAGCCCCTTGCCCACAAATCCTCCTTTACCCCATCCCTCCAACCTTTTCGAGGAAGACCCCCTACCCCGCCTTCCTTCCCCTACAGATTTATACACTCTCCAAGCCATTCTACTTTGTTCCATTCTCTCTAAATGACCATACCACCTCAACAGCCCCTCTTCAGCCCTCTGACTAATACTTTTAGTAACTCCACACCTACTAATTTCTACACTATGAATTCTCTGCATAATATTTATACCACACATTGCCCTTAGACAGGACATCTCCACTCCCTCCAGCTGCCTCCTCGCTGTAACATTTTCAATCCATGCTTCACACAAATATAAGAGTGTTGGTACCACTATACTCTTGTACATTCCCGTCTTTGCATCCATGGATAACGTTTTTTGTCTCCACAGATACCTCCCTGCACCACTCACCTTTTTTCCTTCATCACTTCTGTTATTAACGTCATCCTTCATAAACCCATCTGCTGACAACTCATCTCCCAAATTTCTGTAAACATTCACTTCTTCCATACTCCCTCCAATGTGATTTCCAATTTTTCTACCTTTGCACACCCTCCCAAACTTGTCCACTAACCTTTGCAACTTTTTTTTTTTTTTTGAGAATCCCCAAAAGCACAGTATCATCAGCAAAAAGTAACTGTGTCAACTCCCATTTTGTATTTGATTCCCATAATTTAATCCCACCTCTCTCCCCAACACCCTAGCATTTGCTTCTTTTACAACCCCATCTATAAATATGTTAACCCTTTCAGGGTCCAAGCCATAGATCTACGCATTGTCCACAGGGTCCAAGAATTTAAAAAAAATTTTTTTTTTATTTTTTCTTATGAAATGGTAGAGAATCTTTTTCTAAAGGTAATAAAACAAAACGTACAAAATTTGTTGGAAAACTGACGAAATTACACTATCACAAATTTGACTCGGTGATATTTACATTTTGGCGATTTTGCCTACTTTGACCCCTATTTTAAGATAATTACATTATTCCAGTTGACCAAATTCTTTGCTATTTCGTTAGTATTACTTCTATTATATTGATTGAGCACAAGAAACTGCCCAATCAACTTTTTCAAGTAGCCAATAAAGTGATCAGAAATTGGTAATTTCGCCAATTTCACACAAATTTCAAAATATTCCAATTTCTAAACAGCGTCCAGAATAAACAATGCAGGCATTCCTGGCACTAAAATAACATTTCCTCTGTTTATTAGTTACGTTTCCAGGCTTTACACTTGAATTCCATTTTTATTTTTTATTTACATAAAGAATTTTTATTCACACCAAAAAATAGATGAATTACTCTTATGCAATATTGTAATAATTGTATAAACACTATCAGTGCATTTGTAAACATATATTAGACACACCAGTTGACGTGTATTGGTCGCGTGATGTGATTTGTTTACTCTTGAAAATCAGCAAAAATCAAACATCTCTATTTCTGTAATATATCTTCCATTCTATCAAATGAGGCCAAGAAACTGTGAATACAACCGTAAAAACCACATGAAAATACACCACAAAGTTGCTGTTTTAATAAAAACTCAAGTCGCAGTTTTTTTTTCTCATTATGCACTGTGTGCCTGAAATGTCTAGGCATACTAGGCATATTATTGGCCTTCTTGTAATAAATAATTCATAAAATGTATTAATAACATAATATGTAAACCCCACTTTGTAATATTATCAGAAATAAAGTTGAATTGAATTTACTTTATATGGTGCATACTTACCACATAGATGCATTCTCTCATATCTAGGCCCAAATTTACTGATCACAGCTTATCTGAATGAGCTGAGCTCATGGCGTAGATCTACGGTTTGGACCCTGTGGGTCCAAACACTCAAAGGGTTAAACAACTATGGTGACATTGCACATCCCTGTCTAAGACCTACTTTTACTGGGACATAATCTCCCTCTCCCCTACACACCCTAAATATTATACAGTGTATATAGTATGATTCAGTCAGTGGCTTATTGAATGAATGATGGTGAATGTGCTTCCTTTCTTTTGGTAACCCTACCTTGCTGGGAGATGGGTGTCATGTTAAAATTAGTGATAGTAATGAGTAAGGATTAGATTAAAACTAATTACTGTACTATGAAAGAAATCACAATATAACATGTAAAAATACCACCAAAAATAGGAAACAAAAATCTGAGCATTTTCATGTGCTTACACACAACTGAAGATGTGTGTGTAAGCACACGAAAATGCTCAGGTTTACACACACACATCTAAAGATATGTGTGTGTGTGTAATATTTGTAAGATATATGTGTAATCACATGAAAATGCTCAGGTTTCATTTCCTATTTTCACTGTGGTATTTTTACTGTACTATGTTGTTTAAATCTAAAGGTAAATAACAAAAAAGGCACAACACCGTGACTGGAACAATACACAAATATCCCTCACATAGAAAGAAGCTTATGATGACGTTTCAGTCACTGTGTGACTTTGTAAATGGTCAAGTCGGACCCAAACATTGTTGTATGCTCCTCTCTCCTACGTGTGGGTTATTTGTGTATTGTGTAATCTATAGATTGTACAATGTATTCTTGTTTTCAGTAATAACGTGACACTGGGGACAGAATGTCTTCTCATCGAGGGTGTAGTGAAGAAGATACAGTCTGCTGGCCAAGTGCTCCCTCACTACAACTGTCTCATGTTGTCTCCTGCTGACTTATGGGCACGCAACCAATACTCCTTCCTACAAGACCCTCATGTCCTCTTGACTGTCAACTCGCTCATGGTTAGTACATTTAATTCTTTCATTCTCTCATACAGGTGAAGGGCTGGCTCTTAACCCAAAGAATTGGAGTTATTTTTCCCTTCTTTGGATTACACCTTACTCCAGGATTTGGTTGACCCTACTGGTTTAGTGCTTCAGCATTAATACAGTAAGTCATTGTTGATCTGTCAGTTATTTTCATGCAGAACATTTCTGGTCGAAGCCAGATTTTATTTCCCCCAAAAATCTAAGGGATTTTGGGCAGATTAAAACATACTTAATATTCTTTCATTCAACACACCGGCCATATCCCTCTGAAGCAAGGTGGTATAAAAAGAAAACCAAAAGTTTCCCTTTTTAACTTTAGTAATGTATACAGGAGAAGGGGTTACTATCCCCTTGGTCCTGGCATTTTAGTCGCCTCTTATGATACGCATGGCTTACTGAGGAAGAATTCTGTTCCACTTTCCCATGGAGATAAGAGGAAATAACCAAGAAGAAGAACTAGTAAGAAAAAGAAAACCCAGAGGGGTGTGTATATATGTTTGCACATGTATGTGTATTGTGACCTAAGTGTAAGTAGAAGTAGCAAGACATTTGATATGTTGTATGTTTATGAGACAGAAAAAAGACGCCAGAAATCCTTTCTTCTTTCTTTCAACACATAGGCCGTTTCCCACCGAGGCCGGGTTGCGCAAAAGGAAAAACGAAAGTTTCTCCTTTTACATTTAGTAATATATTCAGGAGAAGGGGTTACTAGCCCCTTGCTCCTGGCATTTTAGTCACCTCTTACGACACGCATGGCTTACAGAGGAAGAATTCTGTTCCACTTCCCCATGGAGATAAGAGGAAATAAGAATAAGAACTAGTAAGAAAATAGAAGAAAACCCAGAGGGGTGTGTATATATATGCTTGTACATGAATGTGTAGTGTGACCTAAGTGTAAGTAGAAGTAGCAAGATGTACCTGAAATCTTGCATGTTTATGAGACAAAAAAGACACCATCTTTTCTTTGCCACAATAATGCTTATGCCACATGTGTATAAGCAGTGACAAATCATACTGGTTGATTGACCGCCTGATTTCAACCCTAGGTTTCAGTGATATAATACCAGTGAATCAATTTGTACTACTGTTACGTATGCTACACTTCTCAGACAAAACCAGGCCTGACAGAAACGACAGGTTATATAAGATTAGGAATGTGTTTGTGCATCTGACACAGAAATTCAATATGTATTTTTATCCCTTCAGGAAGGTTGCTATTGATGAGTCTTTGATTTTATTCAAAGGTAGATTGTCGTTCAAACAGTATATACAGTGGACCCTTGAAAATCGTCCCCCTTGAATATCGGCAAATTTGAAAATCAGCAGCTTTTTTCGGCAAAATATTGTCTTGATTTTCGTCCTTTGGCTTAAAAATCGGTGGTCGTATGAAACACGTCCAAGCAGCCTCCCAGCCACCGCGGGCACACAAATACCCTTCAGCATCAGTGTGCCATTGTTTACCAGCGAGTGACGATCACCTCATGCGTTCATACGATACATTTCATAATATTTAATTCGTTTTAGTGCTTGCAACTGCTAAATAAGTCACCATGGGCCCAAAGAAAGCTCCTAGTGCCAGCCCTTTGGTAAAGAAAGTGAGAAACACGATTGAAGTTAAGAAAGAGATCATAGAAAAATATGAAAGTTGAGTGCGTGTGGGGGAGCTCTCCAGGATGTATGGGAAGGCCCATTCAACCATCACTTCCATCTTGTTGAAGAAAAAGAAATCAAGGAAGCTGATGTTGCGAAAGGGGTGAATATGCTAACGAAAAGAGATCGAAATAATCAAAGAAGTTGAAAAGTTGTTTCTTTTGTGGATCAGACAAAAAAAGTTAGCAGGAGATAGTGTTACTCAGTCAATAATTTGCGAAAAGGCAAGGTAGTTGCATGACGATCTCGTAAAGAAAAGTCCTGGAACGAGTGCTGATGTTGATGAATTCAAGGCCAGCAAAGGCTGGTTCGAAAATTTCAAGAAGCGAAGTGGCATACACAATGTTGTAAGGCATGGAGAGGCTGCAAGTTCTGACAAATGTGCAGCTGAAAAATTTGTGCACGAATTCAAGGGGTACATAGAGGCTGAACAATTCAAACCCCAACAAGTGTTCAATTGTGACGAAACAAGCCTCTTTTGAAAGAAAATGCCAAAAAGGACCTACATCACGAAGGAGGAAAATGCACTGCCAGGACACAAGCCTATGAAAGACAGGCTAACTCTCATGTTGTGTGGTAATGCTAGTGGGAATTTCAAAGTAAAGCCTTTACTGGTGTATCACTCTGAAAATCCCAGTTTGTTCAAGAAAAACAGTGTCGCTAAGGCTAATTTGTGTGTGATGTGGAAGGCTAACAGTAAGGCATGGGTCACGAGGGAAATTTTCCTTCATTGGTTCAATGAAGTGTTTGGCCCCAGTGTGAAGAAATACCTCTTGGAAAATAAATTTGATCTCAAGTGTCGCCTTGTAATGGACAATGCTCCTTCTCATCCTCGAGACTTGGAAGAGCAAATGGTGAAGGATTTTAAGTTCGTTACAGTGAAGTTCTTGCCTCCTAATACCACTCCTCTCCTCCAGCCCATGGACCAGCAGATCATTTCAAACTTCAAAAAACTCTACACCAAAGCAATGTTTCAAAGATGCTTTGACATAACCTCAGACTCTGAATTGACCCTAAGAGAGTTCTGGAAAGATCACTTCAATATCCTCCATTGCATACGCCTTATAGGTAAGGCTTGGCAGAAAGTGACTTCCAGGACGATGAACTCTGCTTGTAGAAAATTGTGGCCAGATTGTGTCCTCGACAAAGATATTTTGAAGGGTTTGAGGCTGACCCTGACATCCCTATTCCATTGGGGACGTCCATGGGGATGAAGGTTAGTGGTGAGGATGTGGAAGAGTTGGTGGAGGACCACTGAAGAGCTGCTAGACCTTAATCTGCAACAACAACAGACCAGAGCTCAGGAAATTGCTTCAGAGGAGGAGGAGGAAGGGAGAGGGAAGTAGTTGCTTTCTTCAGAGATTAAGGAGATGTGTGCAATGTGCACTAGGATGGAAAGATTTGTGGAGGAGCATAACCTTACAAAGCTGTTGCAGGCTGTGTATGCGACATGTTCAATGACAATGTCTTGTCACATTTTAGGGACATTTTAAAGAAACGCCAGAAACAGACCTTTCTGGACAGTTATTTTGTGAGACTGGTTCAGTGACTCTCAACCTGGTCCTAGTGGCAATAAAAACAAAGAAGTGAAGTAACCCCGAAAATTACTTGGTACCTGAAGTCTTAATGGAAGGGATTCCCTTCCAAACACTAGCAACTCCTCCTTCCTCTCCCCTCCTTCCGTCTTCCACACATCAACAACTCTTCAATAAAGGTAAGTGTCAAGTTATTACTGTTTTATACTTCTTCTCATTGTTTTCTGTGTAGATAAATGTACATTTTATGTAAAAAAAAAAATATATTTTTTAAATACTTTTGGGTGTCTGGAACAGATTAATTTGATTTACATTATTTCTTATGGGGAAAATGGTTTTGAAAATAGTCCATTTTGAATTTCGGCAGACTCTCTGGAACGGATTATGGACGATTTTCAAGGGCTCACTGTACCAAGCAAGAGGAAACTCTTTGGTTTAAAGTTGTTTGTGCTTTGTGATTGCTACAGTGGTCTTGTATTGGATATTATTGTGTACACGAAGTAATACATTGCAAGATACCAGGAGGTTATTGGGTATCTCTGGTGATGTGGTTAGAACAATGATGGAACCATATCTTGGTAAGGGGCATAATTATATACGTACTGATAACTGGTACACAAGCCCCTTACTCAGTGATTTTTTGCGAGTGAAAATGACAGATGTGTGCAGTACAGTGCGTGGAAATCGTTAGCATATGCCTAGGTTTGACATAGGCACTCGTAGAGGTCAGGTGCAGGCGTTTGCTGCCAATGACATCATGGCATTTCGGTGGCATGACAAAAGAGATGTCACACTGTTGTCATCAGTTCACCCTAACGAAATGACAGACACTGGTAGGCTGAATAGAGAGACCAATGAACCCATTCTAAAACCTGCAGCTGTGATGGACTACACCCTCAATATGCATTCAGTGGACAAATGTGACCTGCAGATTGGGTTTGTTGATTGTGTTCGTAAGAGTTATAAGTGGTATATAAAACTCTTTTTCCATATTCTGGACATTTCCATGCTCAATGCTTATAACATGTATAAGTTGAAGACCAGAAACAAACTACCATATGGCGAATTTTGTTTGTTTGTGATCAAACAAATAATATTCAAGTACCAAGTAATAGCACCTGCAATAGAACACCGCCCACGAAATTATGAACAAATACCCTCTCGTCTGAGTCCTGGTGATCACTTCTTAATAAAACTGCCTGCTACTGCTTTCAAAACAAAGGCTCAGAAGAGGTGCCATGTCTGTTCACATACAAAAAACGCCCACAACAATGCAGAGCACTGCTTTATGTGAGGAGTGCAAAGTACCATTGTGCATGACACTATGTTTTAAAGAGTTCCACAAGCTGCACCACTTCTAGAAACATGTCCAGTGACTGTATATATATGACAAAAAAATAGTAATAAACAATATTTTACATTGTTAGTTTTTGTAAACATGTTTTGTAAATAATATAATGAGAACAAAGTTTTTGCAGTTATTGTGTAGTATACAACGAGTGCATATTTGAAAAATAGCACTTATATTGGTCTCAAAGGCCATAAAAGTTATTTGAAAAAAAGAAAGAAAAGAAAACAACTCAAAAAAATAAAATAAAAGTTTACCGGGTGACCGGCAGTCAGCGATGTTGCCGTAAGCAGTTCAGTTTCTGTCAACTTGAAGCCTCCATATCTCCGTTAGTATTGATCGGAAATAATTTTTTTTAGCCTATTTTTTTTTTTAACAAGTCAGCCGTCTCCCACCGAGGCAGGGTGACCTAAAAAGAAAGAAAATCCCCAAAAAGAAAATACTTTCATCATCATTCAACACTTTCACCTCACTCATACATAATCGCTGTCTTTGCAGAGGTTCTCAGATACGACAGCTGAGAATAACATCGTCTGGCTACGGCGTATAATGTTTAGAAAAAAAAAACTCATTTCATAAGAAAAATTTTTTTTTTTTTTTTCAAATTCTCGACCCTGAGAGCGAAATTAACCCAAACGGTCCACACGTATTTACGTTAGCTCGCCCCGTGCTCTGAATATTTGAAAAAAAAATTATATAGAAATAAAGAGCACAATTTTCTGTGTTATAGGATAAAAATATGAACTTTAGGGTCAGTACTTACCGAGATATGACGCTGCGAAGTTGGCACTTGACGATCACCTGACAGCAACATGAAGACTGCCACTTTCAGAAAAAACTACATATTTACCATTTTCTTCCATTTTTTTTTTTTTAATATTCTTGGTTTTTATTATATATGATAGGTATTTTACAGTAAATCTTTTGATTTCAATGTCAATTGTTGTTTATACACCAATATTATATACAAAATTATTATCATACTGGCACAAACACACATGTACACACTGATAGGTGATTTTGCACATCTGGCTGAATCACATTCTATTATCTACAACTATATTCAGTGGACCCCGAGTTTTAGAACCCCGGAAATCGACATTTATGTAAGTATAATATTGTAAGTGCTTGTGGAAAGTATTTTTGGGGTCGGAAATAGAAATAACCTACGTGGACATTTTTCCTTAAGGGGGAAATTGCTCGGTAATGGCACTTGAGCAGACTTCAGGAGAGAAGTTTTTTCGAAACTCGGGGTCCACTGTACAAGTATTTACATGTCCCACTTATGTTTCTAGAAATCCACAATTGTATGATACTCCATGAAGCATGGATTCATACAGAGTGCCACTTACACTGGTGACATAGAACGGGGTCCTTCCACTGTTAGGGGTTTTATGGTGGTAGCACACAAACACCTTCTGGGAATGCTTCTTTTTGGGGTAGGTGG
>WNWK01058161.1:0-10533 GCA_009830355.1 Cherax destructor | reverse complement strand
AGTTTCTGTCTTTCTTCCCGTGTTCTGTCGCGGTCGAGATACACCCTCCGGTACTCTGACATATCCCTTAGTCTTGCTTTCTCCTGCAGGATCCTGTTTGAGTCAATTCTGCTTTGAAAATTACTTTGACTGGCGGATTCTTCCTCTTGCAAATCCCCCTATTCTCAGAAAATTTGCCAGCTGGGTCATGTCATCTTCTCCTATTGCTTTCATGATGTTTTCAATCGCATTTTCTCCCCTTGTCTTCTTGCTTCGTAAGTTTCCCTTCAGCTTCATGGGCCCATAAACAAAGACTGATCTCTCTCTTTCATTCTCCACTGCCTATCCCTGTGTAACCCCTGATTCGATTTAGTGGTGTGTGCGCACAGCGCGTGTTGATGCCTTTTGTCCTGTGCACATGTCGATTGAAGGCTGGGCCTTTTGTGTGCATGTGTGTGTATCTATATATGTGTGTGTATGTGTGTGTGTTATGTGTATATGTAAGTGTGTATGTGTGACCCAACAATAAAATTTGCACCAAGAACTCATTACAGTTGTGACTGGGTGTAGACTAGTGAAGTGTTCATTGTGTTATAATTTGTTCATGATTGTAACCATGTATAAACGTAAGTAAGTAAATTTACTTACATGTTTCATTACCTTTGTAACTTGTGAGTTCATTACCTTTGTAGCTTGTTAGTTCATTACCTTTGTAACTTGCTCAGCTATCATAACTTTGGGGTCCAGTCCCTGGACCCATTATGTACCTCTGTAATCTTTTGACTACCGCCCACAGGATGGGTATGGGGTGCATAATAAAGATATCAAACTAACTTCCATAGATATGTGTGGGTTCAAGGTCACCTACAATTTGCACATTATCAGGACTATTTAACAGTGACAACAGTTGGTTACCATTACGATTACCAAACTGTGAGCTTCCAATGCTTTTGTGTTTTGCATTATAATCTCCAACGATAAGAGTAGGCTCAGACTGAGCACAAGTTGGGAGCTCCAAGTAATTGAACTTATCAGCAGGAGCATACAAATTAAATATGTTGAGAGCAGAGTTCCCAATATAAATCCTAACACCATGGTATTGCAGTCCCTCTGTTTTCTTATGTGTGAGAAGTTGATGGGGAAGTGATTTTTTAATATATAGAACACAAGAGTTAGTAGATTTGAGGTTATATGCAACAAATGGTGGCAATTTATGGGGCTGAGATTTTTCAGGGACTCTGCACTCTTGTAGACACACAATATCAATGGGTTCTGTGGTTACTTTGTGATGAAGGTTAGGAAGTCTTTTTCTAAGTGATGCAATATTCTAGCTAAAAATATTAAGTTTATACGAGGACTAATCCATTATAGAAGTCCTGTAATCTGGCTTAGCTTCTCAGCATAATGAAAAAATTATTCATATAAAGAGCAGACCTTATCAAATGAGTCCATGAGTTTTCTGAGTGCACGTCCAGTTGTGATGCCTCGTGGGAGTCTTTGTTTACACAGAGCACGACGCTGTTCATGTGTGAATGTATGATAGGTGGCACTACCCAGCCACAACTGTAATGAGTTATTGGTGCAAATTTTAATTGTTGGGTCACACACACACACTTATACATATACACATACATATACACACACACATACATGTATATACATACATACATACACATACACACATATATGCATACACACGCCCCGATGGCACGGTGGCTAGCGCTCTTGCTTCACGCACGGAGGGCCCGGGTTCAATTCCCGGCGGGGCCGAAACATTTCGAAGTGTTTCGTTACACACACACACACACACATACATACAACAGGCCTAGTGTCTAATCGACATGTGCCTAGGACAAAATGGTAACTAACACGCCCCGATGGCATAGTGGCTAGCGCTCTTGCTTCACGCACGGAGGGCCCGGGTTCAATTCCTGGTGGGGCCGAAACATTTCGAAGTGTTTCGTTACACACACATACATACATACAACAGGCCTAGTGTCTAATCGACATGTGACTAGGACAAAATGGTAACTAACACACACATATATGCATACACACACACACACACACACGTGGCAATGCTTTATTTACAGGGAGCAAAGTCAGGGTATTTTTCCAGAATGGTCTGTAATATACCACTGTGGATAAAATACTTTGACATATCTTGAAAATTTTTGAGTGAGTTGTCTCTGAATTCATTAATTTTATCGCACTCCAGTACATAATGACGCAGGGTGTGACAATAATCCAACTGGCAAAGTTTACATCTTGTTTGGTCTACATCTGGTGGTGGTGATTTAACCTGCCAAAGATACTTGTAACCCAGCCGGAGGCGGGCGGTAGTGACATCCAAGAGTTAGTTTTAGTTTGATATCTTTATTATGCACCCCATACCCATCCTGTGGGCGGTAGTCAAAAGATTACAGAGGTACATAATGGGTCCAGGGACTGGACCTCAAAGTTTGATAGCTGAGCAAGTTACAAAGGTAATATTATAGACCATTATATTACACAGTAGTTACGTTCCTGAAAATGCCATGTTTGGTAAATCCATGTTAGATAAACTGAAGAACTTATAGGAAAAATATGGTTACGTTCCTACACGCCCCAAATAAGCCAAACACCTTTTTCTTAGACCTCCAGATCTTAGAAAACTAAAAGTGAATATGTAATTGTAGTTCATTGTTGTGATGTATTAGGTTGTTTTTACTGCTTGAGACTACAAACCCAACAGAAATAATAGTATATCTTGCCTTAAATTGTGGGTGCTGGTGTTTGTCGATGATTTTGAAGAGAGTGGAGTTATGCTGTGGCCCTACTGGGCAAAGGTGGATGGTAGAGGTTCTGGTACTGGTTGTACTAGAGTGTGCATAAATTCTGTAATAGATTTCTGTTCTATTTTACCATGCAGTACATTATACAACTGACGGTAATGCATCAGCTGCTCTAGACACTGTTTAAGTCAGTCAGTAAAGTCCGTAAGTCAGTCAGTAAAGTCCGTAAGTCAGTCAGTAAAGTCTGTAAGTAAGTCAGTAAAGTCTGTAAGTCAGTAAAGTCCGTAAGTCAGTCAGTCAGTAAAGTCCGTAAGTCAGTCAGTCAGTAAAGTCCGTAAGTCAGTCAGTAAAGTCCGTAAGTCAGTCAGTCAAGTAAGTTAATCAGTAAAGTCAATCAGTAAGTCAGTCATTCATTCATCACACAAATTCATATATTACCTCATTCTTTTTAATTGTACAAAGTGATGCTTCATTAAGGCCAAAGGGTATCTCTTGTCTAATATCTCTTATTTTCTTCATAACTCTTAAGACTTAAATGCTTATACCTTTTCTTGCCACTTTCAGCAACACTCGTATGCCTACTGGGTGCCATGATTGAAACTGAAATGTTTATTTCTCTGTATAGATTACAATGTGGGGTTTACATATTATAAAAATATTAATTACAATTTGTGGTTTACATTTTATAAAATATTAATTACAAAGAAGGCTCCTACCATGCCTAGGCATTTCAGGCAGACTAATACTAATTCTTACTCTATATTGACACAGGTTATGGAGCATACTGATTTTAAAGTTAGGTAACTGTAGTGATTAAATAGATTTACAATAGTGAGGTAGTTCAGAACATTTAAGAATACTATAAAAATTTGTAAAATTAATAATGGGAATGGTTTTGTCTTGGTATGATACAGTTTCTATTAAAGATCCTATACTGGAGTATCTCAGGCAAACTTAGGACTAGCTTAAGATTTATTAGGCAATAGCTATATTCGGAATTTTATGTTTACAGTCATTAGGGTGAGTGTAAGTGTAAATTAGGAGGAATCACAGATATCGAGAGTATGTCTATATTGTTTTGGATGTGTGCATGTAGTTAGCTGACGGTTGGGTGTGTTAGGGAGATAAGATGTTTTTTTAACGGTGGTTTTGAAAATGGTGGCTGAGTCTGTAGTTCTAGTTTTCAGGCAGGGAGTTCCAGATTTTAGGCCCTTTAATGTATGTACAGTGGACCCTCGAAAATAGGCTCCCTTAAATATAGGCGAATTTGAAAATAGGCCACTTTTTTCGGCAAAATATTGGCTTGATATTCGTCCGTTGGCTTAAAAATAGGCGGTCGTCTGAAACGTGTCAGCGTGGCCTCCCAGCCGCCTGGGCACATAAACACCACATTGAGCATCAGTGTGCCATTGTTTACCAGCGAGTGACCACCACCCACGCATTCATACCATACATTTTGTCATTATTCCATTGTTTTTAGTGCTTGCAACTGCTAAATAAGCCACCATGGGCCCAAAGAAAGCTTCTAGTACCAGCCCTGTGATGAATTACTTACCTGTTTTAACTTTTAAAGTTTAAACAATTATTACAAGGACCCCAATGGGAATAAGTCACTTTGTCTGACTTTTTTGGGTTATCCTAGGTAATCTACACATATGTAGTGCTATGTATGATAATTTACATAACTGTATTTATTTGTACCTGAATAAAAACTTACTAATATAATTGTGGTAGTCGGACAAGCATAAAGAAGTTTATGACAATAATACATTTTCTCTAGTACCACACCACCAAAGAAACTGTATAGTATTGCTGGCGGGTAACTGTAGAAAAACAATTCGCATGCCTTCACTCATAATGTCATTTCAAAGGGGTGTAAGTAAGTTTATTCAGGTATACACAAATACAGTTACATAGATTATCATACATAGCAGCATATGTGTAGAAAACCTAGGATAACCCAAAAAAGTCAGACAGAGTGATAAAGAGTGTAGCAGGGAGTGTAGCAGGAAGGCAAGGCTGACCTGATGTTATGAAGTTCCTTCAAACAATACAACCTTCTCCCCTCCTTCCTTCTTACACACATCAACAACTCTTCAATAAAGGTAAGTGTCAATTTATTACTGCTTTATACTATATATCTCATTGTTTTCTGTGTAGATAAATGTACATTTCATGTAAAAAAAAATATTTTCTAAATACTTTTGGGTGTCTGGAACGGATTAATATGATTTACATTATTTCTTATGGGGAAAATGGTTTTGAAAGTAGTCCATTTTGAAAATAGGCGGACTCTCAGGAACGGATTATGGACGATTTTCAAGGGCCCACTGTACATTGAACTTTTGTATAGATTTAGCCGGACACGGGGAATGTCATAGAGATTTTTGTGTCTGGCATTGTGCCTATGGGTCCTGTCACAACTCTCAAGAAAGTGTTTTAGTTCAGGGTTAATATTGGAATTTATGGTTCTGTAAATGTAGGTTGCACAGTAGTAAGTGTGGATGCTCTGAACAGTGAGTAAGTTTAGGTGTTTGAAGAATGAGGAGTGTGTTGCCTGGGATTGGATTGCATGATGATTCTTACTGCGGCTTTTTGGTGGGTTATTATTGGCTTTAGGTGGGTTGCTGCTGTTGATCCCCAAGCACAAATGGCATATGTGAGGTAGGGGTAGATGAATGAATAGTATAGTAGGAGTAGGCTGATTGTGGTACATAGTAACATATCTTAGAGAGGATCCCAACCATTTTGGCAGATACAAAATATGACAATTAAAAGATCAAAACACAGTTCACAAATACAGCTAGCTCCTAAGACAATAGAACTGAACATGTATTCACAAAGACTGGGATGGTGGTGGTGGGAGTGTCATGGGTGGCAGGGATGGTGGTAGGTCTTCCCCGCTGACCCACAACAAGATGGCAGCTTGAGCTGACAGTAAAGCATCAGCTGCTCTAGACACCGTTTCAGAGCACTGCTTCTAGATTTGTCAGGGTCCTCTTCATTGAAAAAGTCTAACTTTAAGTCAGTCAGTAAATCAGTCAAGTAAGTCAGTCATTAAATCAGTCAAATCAATAAGTAAAGTAAGTCAGTCAAGTCAGTAAGTCAGTCAGCAAGTCAGTCAAGTCAGTCAGTCATCACACAAACTCATATATTTACCTCATGCTTTTTAATTGTTCAAAGTGATGCTTCATTAAGGTCATAGTCTATCTCTTGTCTAATATCTCTATTTTCTTCATTAATTCTAAGACTTAAACACTTATACCTTTTCTTGCCACTTTCAGCAACACTCGTATGCCTACTGGGTGCCGTGATTGCTTGGCAGATACAAGATATGGTAATTAAAAGATCAAAACAAGTCACAAACACAGCTAGCTCCTAAGACAATGGAACTGAACACATATTCATGAAGGATGGGATGGGGGTGGCGGGAGTGTCGAGGATGGCAGGGGATGGTGGTAGGTGTTCCCTGCTGACCCACAACAAGGCGGCAGCTTGAGCTGGGGAAATTTTTTCCGCGCTCGCAAACGGAACCTAAGTTAATTTTACGAAGTGTTGTATAAAATTGTGTCACAATTTTTCATTAGTGCAATAACCAAAATGTGGCATATAAATCCGTGTAATATAACACTCTACTGTAGTACCAACAAATCCTACTGAAGTCTCACTAATAATTAAATCATTAAAAAAACAAGGCAGGAGACCTAAATAACTTGCCACCAATCATGTATACAAAAGCAGCTCATGTGCTGACCCCTATTATTGCAACACTATTTAACAAATCTGTTGAATCTTCAACATTTCCATCCATACTCAAGACAGCAAGGGTAATCCTGATCTTCAGAGGTGATCCTACACAACTAAATATCTACAGACCAATATCTAACTTGCCGTTACTCTCTAAAATCTTCGAGAAAATAATACATAAACAAATCTACTCCTACCTCCTATCCCATAACATACTGAACCCCTGCCAGTTTGAGTTTAGGACAAAAAAAAAGCATGAATGATGCAATTATTCAGATGCTCGAATTACAGCCTCTCCACACTTAACAACGGAGATACAGTGGTACCTCGAGTTATGATATTTTTTCGTTCGAGAATGCTGTTCAAGTGCCATTACCAAACGAATTTATCCCCATAAGGAATAATGTAAAATAGACTAGTCCTTTTACACCCCAAAAATATACTTACAAAAGCATTTAAAAAAATAAACTTACATAAAAGGGCGATTTTGGGGACCATCGTAACTCGAGGTACCACTGTAGGGGCCTAAGACCACGTTGATAAACGATTTCGTCGCTAATCGAGGAATCACCCCTTACTGACACTTCAAAAGTGTCACCACCTCAAATTAAAACATTCAGTTTTATGTTTGCTGGGAAATTTCTTTCAATCTGTTTTTTATTAACAGTAATACAACATGAAACAGGTCAATGACTTACTTCCGAGACATTCCAGGAAACATGTGCATAGCTGATTACTTGGGAATTTTTTTTTTTTTTTGAGAAAATCACACTTTTTTTCAGTCTTTGCATAAGATAAGAGTGATCTTCTATAGTTACCCTTCAGGCGTGTAACGTTTTTATCGGTCACTTGTTTTGTTTTTTTTATCCCTCTCGGCCCCCCACCCATCAATACCTCTCTATATAATGTCAGTTTTTATTAATTTGGGTGTCTTTATCATAGCCGACTTCATGGGGCTGAGAAATTACCTAGGTGGGCTAAATTGGGATGACCTGACTATGGGTCAGGTAGGTGGTTTTGGTTGCCAATATGACGTTTTCCACAGCGTAGTTCTAGCTGCCCAGACAACTTTTGTTCCGAGTAGGGAAATTAGATCTAACAGAAATGATCCAGGCACAGGTATGGTAGGATTCTGGATAGTAGAGTCAGAGTGCACATGCTGTGGATTCCATCTCACATTGGTCTTCAGATGCATGATAGAACTGATAAATTGGCATATTAACATATCAGGAAGATCCGCAGGCAGACTGTGGGATCGACTGGTGGTGTTCTTACTCTTGCCAGGTCGAGTGCTCAGATCACTCTTCTTTTTACTGTCTTTGTTTGTTTAATAAATCAGTGTCACAGTTTACGGAATGTTGCTGTCCGCTACTGGGTCTCTGCTCTCCCTGCTCCATGAGCTTTATCATACCTCGTCTTAAAACTATGTATGGTTCCTGCCTCCACTATATCTTTCTCTAGACTATTCCACTTCCTGACTACTCTGTGGCTGAAGAAATGCTTCCTAACATCAATGATCCTAAATGGATGAACAATAGATTAAAACATCTCATTGGTCAAAAGAGAGGCATATATAGGCGTATCAAAAGAGGGATGGACAGATAAGAAATCAATATTTTCAATTAAAGAGAGAAATAAAAAAGGGATAAGAAAAGCAAAAGGGATTGAGGCTAAGGTTGCAAGGGATTCAAGACTAACCCAAAGGTTTCTTTCAGGTATACAGAAGTAAGATTAGGGACAAGATAGGCCTACTTAAGAGTAACTCAGGACAGATCACAGACAGTGATAAGGATATGTGTGAAATTTTCAATACTTACTTCCTCTGTTTTTACTCAGGAAGATACTAGCAGAATTCCAGAAATAATAAATTATGTTGAACAGGAAGATAATAGACTATGCTCGATTGGGGTAACTAGTGACATGGTCCTCAGACAAATAGAGAAATTAAAACCTAACAAATCCCCAGGCCCTGATGAACTGTTTACAAGAGTTTTAAAGGAATGTAAAGAGGAACTTAGCAAACCTTTAGCAAATCTTTTCAATATATCACTGCAAACTGGCATAGTGCTAGACAAGTGGAAAAGGGCAAATGTAATACCTATTTACAAGGCAGGTGACAGATTCTTAGCTTTGAACTATAGACCAATAAGCCTTACCTCCATAGTTGGTAAATTTATGGAATCAATAATTGCTGAGGCAATTTGTTGCCATCTTTTCAAATTAAAATTCTTTATTTCAAGATTTAGATTTTGCCACCGAAGTGGCTAGTTTATTGTGCACCCCATATCCATCCTGTGGACGGTAGCGCAAGAGCATATGGATACACAAAAGGCCTAGGCACTAGGCCCCAAAGGGGTTAACAATTGTACATTTGGGTTTATATCTACATTTCAGTTATCTGTTACAAGCAAATTTAGGAAATTTGCTTAGTACAATTGGTATCTTATTTCATGAATAAGATATCTTGACATGTCACATAGGTTATTATACTGTCTATCTCTATATTCTTCAATAAGTGCACAATTAAGCGCATAGTGTTCAAGACAGTGACCATATGCCTGATCACATAATTTGCATTTAGTTTGATCATCATCTGTGTCTCCCAAACTGTCAGAAGTACCTGTAGCCAAGCCTAAGCCTGGCCACTACAACATCAGTCAGTCTGTTCACATTGCAAGTTGCTCCACAAACATGCCCATCTGTGCTCGCATTATCATGAGCACAGATAGGCACGTTCATAGAAATTAATTTGGATTTATATATACAGTTAACTTATCTGTTACAAGCAAATTTAGGAAATTTGCTTAGTATAAGTGGTATCCTACCTTCACTAATAAGATATCTTGACATGTCACATAGATTATTATACTGTCTATCTCTATATTCCTCAGTAAGTGGACAATTCAGCACATAGTGTTCAAGACAGTGACCATATGCCTGATCACATAATTTGCATTTAGTTTGATCATCATCTGTGTATCTCCCAAACTGCCAGAAGTACTTGTAGCCAAGCCAAAGCCTGGCCACTACAACATCAGTCAGTCTGTTCACATTGCAAGTTGCTCCATAAACATACTTATCTACGTTCATGTTATCATAGTGGGTTATAGATCTACTCAGGCTTCTAACTGCATTCCTATAGCTATCATTTTCATTATTTATTTCTCTCTAATATTATTCCTAATCTTAGACACAGATATACCAAAGTTATATATTCTACATTCTCCTTATGGGTGCTCTTCTTGGCTAACATATCATATTTATCATGAAGAGTAATCCATAGCAAATCCATAGCAAATGGACATTAATTCCTTTGTCCCGGATTTTGAGTATCTATACCTGGCTTCTCCAATTATGAGTCAAGAGCCTTCAATGATGACATAGAATCAGTAATGATGATAGAGTCAAGCTCAGTGTCATAAGTTAGCTTTAGTGCCATTAGGATTGCAAACAATTCAGTTTGCAGTGTAGATGCCCAGTTGTTAATTCTTATGCCTAGTTCAAAAAAATTATTATTGTTCTTAACTAGGAGGTGGCAGCCAGAGCAGATGCAGCCCTGCCAGAAGACTCCTGTTTAGATCCATCAGTGTATATAACTTGAGATAACTAATTACTACCAGCTAGGTGAGAAATTTCTTCTTGAGCAGTTGCTTTAAGCATGTACAAACTATGCTATTTGCTCTTAAGTGTCTGCACACTGTAGGCAAAGCATAATACATGTAGTCTTACCATCTTATGAACAAGAGATTGAATAACTCACTACAATGGATAGATTACAAATTTTTTCATGGAACATTGCTTCTATTAGGAAGCGGTTGCCTGACTTACATCATATTAGTGCAACCAAGAATATTGATGTCATCTGTTTGCAGGAATGTAGACTGAAAGAAGGAGTACCTCCACCAAAGCTGTCTGGATATGCAGCGTATAACTTAAGGTCAACCAACTGTTGTGTGATGTATGTCAGAAAGAACTTGCCACATTCACTCCTTACCCTGCAGAGTCGAGTAAACATGCAGTATCATGGTGTCAG
>WNWK01058160.1:0-10533 GCA_009830355.1 Cherax destructor | reverse complement strand
TTTCAACATTTCTTCAAAAAGCACTCTCTAAGTTTTTTTAACATGAGATGGCGGGTTTTTTTCCATGCCTGGAGATTTTGGACCAGTCATTTATGAGGTCATTTGCTTTTTCAAGGGGAAAAGGGGATGAGCAACATTGCCAGTTTTTTTCCTGGTTTTTTTATTTATACCTTTCCATGCCAGATTTAAAAGGGGGTAGACCTATTTAACCCATAACGAATTATTGCCCCCCCAACTGGCAAAAATTTTGGGGATTTTCCTTTAAGTCTTTTGGGGTTTGATGATATGCTCGCTTGGGAGTCAGATGGGATGGGTCCATGTCGAAGGGCGTCCAAAGATTATGATACTGCCCCCTTTTTAAAGTGATACGTGTCTGATGGAGGGCGGTGCAACAATATCCCCATAGGTTGTTTTAAAGAGATCACTGATCAGTTCTTTGTTCTTTCCCACAAACACAAAGTTGTGTGAGTTTTTCCAAAGTGGATCCTCACCTTCGGGTGTGCATTTACTGCTGCCATTAGCCATGCCCCCTACCCTGCAGCAGGGGGTTGTCAGGGGAATTCAGATTAACACAGTCTTCCTTAGAAGAAAGGCTTTTTTCACCCTGTGTGCACCATGGACGTCTAGGTTCACATTGCTTTCGAGTCAAATGAGCCTGACTTCTCGGCGCTCTAGCCCTTTCTCACTTTTCCTTCTTTGTTTACTTATAAAAACTGGGAAACTATCATCATTGTCATCACCTGCAGAAAATATATTCGTCTGTGACAGTTGCCATGTTTGCCGGTGATGATAACTCATGTAAGACTCACAGTATTAATAATATGGTACAATAATGGATTGTACAGACAAGGTCTTACACCTAATCACAAATCACAAAATGAGAATAAAGAGAGGTAGAACGGTGGGTAATAATGATTACAAAAATATTACACAATACAGGCTACTGCCACCTAATATGATACCTCGTTAAATTAAAAATATTGCAGACATTACAAGTAATTAAAATGATTAAGGTACACTGCATGAGAATTGACAACTCACTGAATTACACTGTATAAAATAAGGAGATACATTGAAAATGCAATGACATGGGAAATATTACTGCAATGTTTATTAATTGTAAAAGTGAGCTGTCTCTACTCTTAATTCAGTCAAGAAATATACTAGTAAAAATGTAAAACAATGCAAAGTAGAAATACAAACAGTAATTTTACGCAATTTGAAAATATACTGGAAAACAAATTTCCTAAAAGAAATGACACTAAGAACTAATATGCAATACTGACACAATTAAAAGAAGTGTATTACTGAAAAGATTGCACTGAATTTTTTATTTTAGCACCTGTCAGAAATAAACAATAAGTAAATTAAAATAGAGCACAAAATACTATGTAGAATAATTGCAGAAATTAGTCACTGGAGAACAATAAAGTAAAACAAAAAAAAAAAAAAAAAAATGTATACAACGAAGAAGTGAACACTTACTGACTTTGGGGCCCAGTCTCTGGACCCTATATATACCTCTGTAATCTGCAAATACCTTTGTAACTTGTCATGATTGTGACCATCTGAGTTCATTACCTTTGTAACTTGCTCAGCTATCAAACTTTGAGGTCCAGTCCCTGGACCCATTATGACCTCTGTAATCTTTTGACTACCGCCCACAGGATGGGTATGGGGTGCATAATAAAGATATCAAACTAAAACTACTGGCTGTTGAACACAGAAATCAAGGGATCATTTACAGGTATGTATCTAGTAAAGTAAAGTAAAGTAAATTTTACTTCATTGCAGATTACATAGGTAATGGCAGTTACAATATAAATTTAGTGCAAGGAGAGCCACCGACATGCCACGGCATCAGGGGCAGCTCAATCCAGTAACTCAAAGAGCATGCACATAATAATAGAGAAACTTATTGAGTCTATTCCAGTTAAAATTTGTTTTCAAATTACAATATGATGATATTATACTGTTAAAACTATTATATGATGATATTAGATTGTAACAGGTGTTTAGATTCTCGAATGGTAATACGAAAATAACACTGAGCATCTTTGACATTAACTTACAGTATGAGTATTTAGTTTTTGGTGAGTAGGGGGTAACATAATAGTAACATATTATTAAAAATTGAAATTATCTTATAGGAAAGTAATAATGAGCACTTTTCAAAGTAGCTCACAGTATGATTATTTAGTTTTGGGCAAGTAGGTGGTTTTTGAGTTGAGTCTTTGGTGTAAGACCAGGGATCACTTACAGGTATCTGGTGTAAGACAGGGTTCACTTACAGGTATCTGGTGTAAGACCAGGGTTCACTTACAGGTATCTGGTGTAAGACCAGGGTTCACTTACAGGTATCTGGTGTAAGACCAGGGATCACTTACAGGTATCTGGTGTAAGACAGGGTTCACTTACAGGTATCTGGTGTAAGACCAGGGTTCACTTACAGGTATCTGGTGTAAGACAGGGTTCACTTACAGGTATCTGGTGTAAGACAGGGTTCACTTACAAGTATCTGGTGTAAGACAGGGTTCACTTACAGGTATCTGGTGTAAGACAGGGTTCACTTACAGGTATCTGGTGTAAGACCAGGGTTCACTTACAGGTATCTGGTGTAAGACAGGGTTCACTTTCAGGTATCTGGTGTAAGACCAGGGTTCACTTACAGGTATCTGGTGTAAGACAGGGTTCACTTACAGGTATCTGGTGTAAGACCAGGGTTCGCTTACAGGTATCTGGTGTAAGACAGGGTTCACTTTCAGGTATCTGGTGTAAGACCAGGGTTCACTTACAGGTATCTGGTGTAAGACCAGGGTTCACTTACAGGTATCTGGTGTAAGACCAGGGTTCACTTACAGGTATCTGGTGTAAGACAGGGTTCACTTACAAGGTATCTGTGTAAGACAGGGTTCACTTACAAGTATCTGGTGTAAGACAGGGTTCACTTACAGGTATCTGGTGTAAGACAGGGTTCACTTACAGGTATCTGGTGTAAGACCAGGGTTCACTTACAGGTATCTGTGTAAGACAGGGTTCACTTCAGGTATCTGGTGTAAGACCAGGGTTCACTTACAGGTATCTGGTGTAAGACAGGGTTCACTTACAGGTATCTGGTGTAAGACCAGGGTTCGCTTACAGGTATCTGGTGTAAGACAGGGTTCACTTTCAGGTATCTGGTGTAAGACCAGGGTTCACTTACAGGTATCTGGTGTAAGACCAGGGTTCACTTACAGGTATCTGGTGTAAGACCAGGGTTCACTTACAGGTATCTGGTGTAAGACTAGGGTTCACTTACAGGTATCTGGTGTAAGACAGGGTTCCAGTTCAATGAACACTTCCAATTATGTACATGTACTTATTTAACTCAGGTTACTACTCATATTTACTATAGTTAGAAGTCTAACATAAGGTCTTACATAAACATTCAGACTTCTTGTATGGGTGTTAATAATATGGTACAATAATGGATTGCACAGACAAGGTCTTACACCTAATCACAAATTACAAAGATGAGAATAATGAGAGGTAGAACGATAGGTAATATTGATCACAAGATTTAATTCAATGATAACTTAATCTTGAAATGATAACATTGAACAATGATGGTGAAGACAACCTCCCACACCCAACCACAAATTACATATATACATATACACATACACGGACATATACATACATACATATACATATACATACACACACATATACACATATACATACACACACATATACACATATACATACACACAAAACTAAACTATGTTGCAATGACAATGAGATAAATCACTGTCCTACTTCTTTGGGTCATCCTAGGTAACTCACACGTTACTATGTATGCATACATGTATGTAAGTGTGGATGTTTGTTCAGTTGTACTTAGATGAACCGGTACCACACGATAGCATCCTTAGGTCTCTTCTATATCTGAGAAACACCGACGAGATGAGTAGCATTCTTGTCCATGAAGCTTGAGTAGGAGTCAGCTGATGTTGTTTACACCAGCCAGGTGGCCCATGGCAGCGCCACCTGTCGCCGCCACTACAACTAGGACTTTTAAAGCTGGGCGGCAGGGGTGTTAAGCTTGTCTTCAGTTCTGTAGCGCCCCAGGAGGCATCAACCGGCTTTACACCCAATTTATAGATGTATTAAATTGTAGCAGGGAGGCGGTGAGAGAAAGCAGAACACTGCAATTGATTTGCTGAGGAAAGGGCAGGAGGGGGGTTGTCAGTGTGTGGCACTCGGGGGCGGGCAGCAGTGGGTGGGTGGGTTGCTAGGTGTTGGATGTGGAATTAGCTAGCCTCGGCTCTTAACACCTTTACTCCACCTCAACGGTTCGAAGAGTAAAAACGGGAGAGTTTAGCTGTGAAGGCAGGAACACTCATTCCATCGTAATATAATAACCACTACCAGCACACTGGCGCCTTCTGGCTACCCACCTATCTCAGCCAGCCACATTAGGCTTACGTTGGTCCTGGTCACACACTCCTGGTTCAGCGAAATCCACCTTTGCTGGATGCGGTGGGCAGAAGATACAGGAGAATAGCAGGGGTAACGGAGCACGCACATTCACCTCTCTTCACATAGTCAATATGGGTGAAAGTCTCAAGCAGGTGATACAGTGCCTCTCAAGGTCACTGACTGAGCCAGACTTCTCAAGAGTTACCAACCACTGCAATACTTGTACAAATAGTTACTCACTCCAAACTTGCAGAACTTCTAGCACACTTATGCAGGCACGTATGCACACAGAAGACACATTCTTAAAAAGGGTGGGTGAGAAATCGTGGAGTGCTGGCAGCAGGACGGACAGGGGCACTCAGGCACGTATGTGGGCAGGCAGGCAAGATCCGCCTCTAGACCATAGGTAAATAGAGGCGAATGGCTGAGTTCTAAATAGAGAAAGGAGGGGAGGAGGCAGGCGAGGGGAAGTGAAGATAGGCCTTCTTGTGCCACTTCAAACCAACACTTTTCGTTTAACTAGGTAGATCACTAGTCACAACTCAAACATAAGAGTTCCAACAACAAAGCAGCTGCGATCCAACGATATGAGTTGCATGATGAGTTGTCAGTCAAGTGAAATAAGCAGTCCTGGGATACAAGGCCTAGGACCTCACTCACACACGTCCTCTCCCCTCAAACACTCAGCCCGAACTGCTCCAAGTCACAATATTGTTGTAACAGTGTTTCTCGATCCTCATCGCTCGCACAATCCTCCAGTAACTCAATTTCATAGACTTTGAACCACTGCACGTATGACACGTACCTACGTTCTAGTAACTCGAAATTTGTTTCTAAGTTAATAGCACTCGTCGACGGCTCGTTCACTAAGTCCACACACGTATTGTGTGCCTTTGTCACATGTCCCTTGCGAGCTTGTAACGACGCTTTCTTGCCTTTAATATCCATGGTTTTGCCACCCGGCGTGGGAACTCCGTCAGGTTCAGTCATGGTTGTAAAATTAATAACCACTGATGTCACAAATTAAATAAATTGTTTATAAAGGTGATTCTCAAACCTCACTCTTGCACAAATCGTAGCCACGCCTGGGCTAGTAATTAATTGGACTAATTACTGTCCACCACACGATTAATTAACTCTGTGTACTCTATATTCACTTCCTACAATCAGTCACTTATTTCTTAAATAATTAATTAGATAATGATTAATTCACTAATCACATCCGGTTCAGAATGGACCAACGGGCGATGAGGGGAATTATGAGAGATTGTCTATCTGGGACACCGCCTGTTACAAAATGACACGATATCTATTAGTAATAGACATCTCCAGTGAACACTAGAAAGGATAGCCCTTCTAGCATCCAGCCTGTTACTGGGCTTTTGCAACAAAGTCAGTATCCTGGTCCAGTTATCCAACATATTATATATCTTAAGAGGATTGCAACTGATAGGGTACTAACTAACGAAATATATTTAAAAGGTTTATTATCAAAGTGAGTGTCTAGGGTTTCAAAGTAAATAAATGTACATATGATCAGGATGTTCATTATGTTATGAATTAGGAGGTTAATTGGGAGGTTAGCTCCTACACTGCTCTCATATACAATAATGCTGTGCTAAGGGCACATATATCCAAATGACACTAAAGTACCATCAGGTACAATGTCAGTAATTACAATAATACAGATATATGCAAATAAGAATATATGTGTGTATGAGTGAGCTCCAGGTAACTCTAAAGGCTTGACTCAACCAGTGTCCGACTGAACAGCTTGATTGACCAGTAAAATGACCAATTCGCATAACAGCAATATAACAGGCAACAGCAACACAGTGTCAGGAACAAGGAGATAGAAAATCGACCCTAACTGGGGACCATCAATAGATCCTCCAAAACAGTCACAAAACTCCCTTTCTACTGAAGCTAGGTTCAGCATAAACAATCCCAAACTGTGGCGGTGCACAGATGCCTTATCGAATTAGGTCAGGAGCTGTAGCTAGAGACCTGACTTGTCTCAGAGTGTCAATGTGACACACAACCCAGAAAAACGTCGAAAATCACTGTCTAGTCTATCCTCTGTGAACAGAGTTACACAGAGTCCTGAGAAGTATGTTTCGTCTCACCACCGAACACATACTCTACCATACAGAGTCTAAATGGCGAGAAAACAAGCAGGGACAGGAGAGAGGTGTTGACTCAACGATGTCCAGCTGCGTAGTGCTCTCGAGGAAGGAGCAGCAGCCACCCACCTCCGGTGGAATCACGTGACTCCCTCCCAGTAACTAGACGCCGGCAGTATAACAAGCCTAGTGTCATATTCGGTAGTATGCCAACTCCAGGGCAGCTACTACAAACCAGAGCACAATATATAATGTTACATCCTACCTAATGAACATAGCTAAGTCAAATAATGTCAAACATAAGTCCAATAGGTCAAATAATAATATAAAGCACAATATTAACGATTTAGCTATTATCGAGAATATCAGCAATATAAAATTATAGAAAATGGAAATATACATAAAATATACATAAAATATATACATTATAAATTTACATTGGGGCCCATTCTGGGGCCGCAATACCGCCACTTGCAACAAACAATCTCGCGGGGAGATGACCGACTAGTATAATTTTACCGTAGTCACTCCCTTAAGATATGTGAGAAAATTTACCCACTCCTGGTCGCACCCGAGGGGTACCTTCGATATTTTCACATTTGCCCCACTTTACTCTGGACAAGTATAAATAAATTAGAAGAGATTATAGTAATAAGTATGTTATGATTAATTTTTAGTGGACTGTATAGTTTAGAAATATGATATGGGACTGATTGAGAAGGAGGAGAGAGTACAGGTAATTAATGTTCACTCACTCACCCCTTATCTGCGTCTTGGGTGTTCACTGGAGACCTTCATTATTCCCACCGTACACACTTAATATATCAACATACCTGCTGGCCAGCTAGTACGAGGATACAATTTATACTTACGGTGGGGTGGCTGCATCCTTTTCGATAGGCTTCGATAGATCTCGTGATCTTCACGGTTGATATAGTTCGTCAAGATCTTGATGTGGGTTGTCCCGTTGAGTCAAGGAAGATTAATTTCCTTGACTTCGATACGCCCACGAGACAGGGCGTTATTTAACATGTGGTTGGTTGGGGTAGCGATTCATATCCTCTCACTATTCCGACCTTATTACAGTTTATACGTATAACTTTACACACTATGTATATCCTGGCTAAATGCCCCACTAGTTTGTACACATTCACCGTCTCGATACTTATATTTCGAGTCGATGAGTTAAGATAAATTAGTTCATCTTCTCCATATCAAATATGGCGGTCGGGGTATGGCGTACCCACGCCAGACCCGCCCGGTACAATCACTCCCTGATTATTTACAACTCTGTTTCACTATATTCACCATTTCACAATATTCATTGAGCATATTTCAGTCTCTTCTAATACGGAAACCACCCGGAATCAGGGTTCCCGTCGTATGGTCGCCTCACTGGATTTCAAATTAGGCTTACACCAGCGCCCCTCTCCAACCCCATTCACTATTTGACCAATTATTACCCTCTTACTGGGCCTCCTGGACCGATTGTCCCACTTTATACACGTCGCACACGATGATATCACTCCATATTACGAAGTGAAGTAATTAAGTCCGGTCTGGCTGTCGTAATCGCCAAATTCCCGAAGCCATCATCGCCTGATATCTGGCGTGTAGGCCTCTCCATATGCCACTGACCAGCCCTCAGCCGTCCTCTGCACAGCCTCCTCCATACCCCTCAAAATCCCCCCTCCGCGTACCCACGCGATAGTTGGATGGTTCTAATCTCATGTCTACATAACGTGGAGCCACCAGCAGTACATTAAACATATCTATTCATATTGGAAAGTTTATCAATTGCAACTTTCGGAAAATACCAATATTTTCCACACATCCTGTCAATTTTCTAGCAGATGCGATCCAATGCCATGATCACTCCCAGGTCTTTTACATTAGTTTTTCGATCTATTGTGTGGTTGGAATTTGTTTTACACTCTGATATAGTTTTAATTTCCTCTCGTTTTCCATATCAGAGTAATTGAAATTTCTCATCTTTGAACCTTATATTGTTTTCTGCGGCCCATTTAAAGATTTGGTTGATGTCCGCCTGGAGTCTTGCGGTGTCTTCATTGGAGGACACTGTCATGCAAATTAGGGTGTCATCTGCAATGGAAGACCCTGCATCAGGCCCTCGTCAACCAGGCTGTTACTGTTGGCTGCACACAACCTGACGTATGAACCACAGCCCGGCTGGTCAGGTACTAACTTTAGGTGCCTGTCCAGCACCTTCCTGAAGACAGCAAGGGTCTATTGGTAATCCATCTTATGTATGCTGGGCGGCAGTTGAACAGTCTTGGGTTCCTGACACTTATTGTGCTGTCTCCTACCGTGCTAGTGGCACCCCTGCTTTTCATTGGGGGAGGTTGCATCGTCTGTTTAGTCTGCTTTCATAGGGAATGAATTTCGTGTGCAGGTTTGGTACTAATCACTCTATAATTTTCCAAATGTATATTTTCATGCATCTCTCCCGCCTGCATTCTAGGGAGTACAGTTTGAGGAACTTCAAGCGTTCCCAGTAACTGAGGTGCTTTATCACAGTTATGTGTGCCGTGAAGGTTCTCTACATTTTCTAAGTCAGCAATTTCACCTGCCTTGAAAGGTGGTGTTAGTGTGCAGCAATATTCCAGCCTTGTTGATGATGGTTATGGGAGTAATAGTGGTGGTGGTGCTGATAGTGGTTATGGTGGTGGTAGTAATTGTGGTGATGGTGGTGGTGGTCATGTGGTGGTGGACAAATGAGGCATTAGCAGCAGCAACACACACACAGCAAGAGGAATTCTTCAGTTTCCCAGGTGTTTGGGCTTAATGCCCAAAGCTGGGGTGTGGCTCCAAAAGGATCCTGTAGTGCTTGCTGATGTTGTACCTCCTTACATCGTCTGCTGCAATGCAGTTGCCACACACTTCCAGCCCAGTGTGGGTGGGGTTTGTTGCAGCCCAAGGTGCCTATCTTCTCCCTCCGAACCCCGTGGGGTTGTGGAATGGGGCAATGTCTGGGGACAGCTGGTCCCACAAGATGAGGAGGTACTTGTACCTCCTCCCATAACAGACATTGGTCTGAGACACTCCCACGACAGGGAGCCAAGGCCAGGCCACCTCTTGGAAAAGGTCAGGGCCGGGAGGGGCGATTATACCGTCAAATCTACAGCAACGACAATGGTAGTGGTGGCTACCTGCTGAGTGGTATTGTTGTTAGATGACTGGAGTATACCTGGAGTATACCTGGAGGGTGTCTGACTGCAGTATTACTGGAGGGTATCTGACTGGAGTATACCTGGAGGGTGTCTGACTGGAGTATACCTGGAGGGTGTCTGACTGGAGTATACCTGGAGGATGTCTGACTGTAGAATAACTGGAGTATACCTGGAGGGTGTCTGGAATATAACTGGAGGGTGTCTGACTGGAGTATAACTGGAGGGTGTCTGACTGCAGTATAACTGGAGTATACCTGGAGGGTGTCTGACTGGAGTATAACAGGAGTATACGTGGAGGGTGTCTGACTAGAGTATACCTGAGGGTGTCTCACTGGGCTTTAACTGGAATATACCTGGAGGGTGTCTGACTGGAGTGTAACCTGGATTATAACTGGAGTATACCTGGAGGGTGTCTGACTGGAGTATACCTGGAGGGTGTCTGACTGGAGTATACCTGGAGGGTGTCTGACTGGAGTATAACTGGAGTATACCTGGAGGGTGTCTGACTGGAGAATAACTGGAGTATACCTGGAGGGTGTCTGACTGGAGTATACCTGGAGGGTGTCTGACTGGAGTATAACTGGAGTATACCTGGAGGGTGTGACTGGAGTATACCTGGAGGGTGTGAGTATACCTGGAGGTAGTGTGACTGGAGTATACCTGGAGGGTGTGACTGGAGTATACCTGGAGGGTGTGACTGGAGTATACCTGGAGGGTGTGACTGGAGTATACCTGAGGGTGTGACTGGAGTATACCTG
>WNWK01058159.1:0-10533 GCA_009830355.1 Cherax destructor | reverse complement strand
TGTTTATGTCCCCTGCTTTTTTTGGGGGTGTTGATTATAGTGGGGACTTCAATTGAGTTGGTGGGGAGCTGGGAAATAGTGTATCTGGGTAGGTGTTGGTGGGGATCTTTGGGGCGAGTGTTGAGCTTGGGACCCCACTTTTAAAATTTTTTTTCCTATGGTGGAGAAGAAAACATTAAGTCTTTTTGCTGTCTCAGTTGGTGGGGAAAGGGTTCGTCTTTTTTTGAAATTTGATGGTTTTTGTTCTGGATATCTTTTTTTTCCCTGAATTGGTAGGGTTTTGGGGGTTTTTTTTCATATCCCCTTTTTACGGTCTGGGTCTGTTCTCATAATAAAATTTTTTTTGGACCTTCTTATCAGGCTAGTAAGGATTGAGGGAGAGCTTTGGATTGTTCTCTGGTTATTGGCCCCCATAGTTTTTTTTTTAAGGTTTTGGGCGGGGGTTTAGCCGGGAAATTTTAAAGTCTCTTAGCTGTGATCTGTTTAGTTTTTTTCAGACAATGTCTGTTATAGAGGATGTGTTTTAAGAAAGTTCTTGATGACACCATGTGTTCCATCAACTGGGAGTCTAATATTTTTTAAAAAAAAGTGCGCTGATATTATTTATACCTTTTTTACAATGATGCAGTTGTAGACATAACGGGTTCCTTTTTTTTAAGAATAATAATTCAAAATGGAAAGAAAAGAAAATGTAAGAGGGGGCCTGGAAAGGGGACTAATGAACAGAGAAGATGTTCTTTTAGTGCCAGGTATGTCTGCCCCTTTTTTATTCTGGACCCCATTTTTAAATTGGCATCATTTGAAATTTGTGTGAAATTCCCAAATTTCCCTTTTTTTGAAACTATTTTTGGGGAGTTGGGGTTGGAAATAAGTTTCTTGTACTTTTAATCGATAGAAGAAATGGGTTCGCGAAAAAAGCTATAATTTTAGTAGACTGAAACATTGGGAATTTTGCCAAAATAGGGGGCAAAATGGGCAAAATGCCGATTAAATGTCTTGATACCGCTAAATTCCGGAAAAACATAAATTTTTTTAGTTTTAAAAATTTCAAAATTTTTGTCTTTTGATTTAAAAAAATTTTTCATCATTTCATAAAATAATTTTTTTTTTTTTTTTCCCTGAGCAAGTTTTGGAGAGGGTCCTTAGACCTGAAAGGGGTTAATTCTTTTTCTTTCTCTTTCTGCAGAACTTGCATGCCTCCCCCGGGGGTTTGGGTTTCCTTTTGGGAGATGCAATATATTTGGGAATGAAAAGACCAAAACCACCCCAAACAATGCTGGGTTGTAAACTGGGGAAAATCCACACTGTCCAGCTTGCGGCATAAATTTTTTCCTATCAAAAATCGAAAATTGATGGAAAACTTCGGGAAATTTTGGTCTTTTAAAATTAAACGGGGCTCGCGATATTTTAAAATTGGCAATTTTATTTTTTTAAATTTTTAATTTTTGGGCCCAAATTTCCCTTGTTTCATTCAACCAAAATTAAAGGCTTTTCTCTAGTATTATTTCATTCTATTAAAAAATAAAAATACATTTACCTATTTCAACCCCCAATAAAGTGATCCTTTTTAAATTTTTGGGCCAATTTCCACAAAATTAAAATTTTCTTTTTCAAAATAGGGCAAAAAAAAATGGCTTCCGGGCACAAAAAAAATTTTCCCCCTTTCTAAGTTTTTTCCCCCAGGCTGCTTTTAAAACGCTTGCTTTCCTTTTTGAATTTTTATTCACAAAAAAAAGGGGGACATTTATTTTTATGCAGAATAAAGTGGCCCTTTCCCGGTTTTTTCGTCAAATTTTCCAGAATGCTGTTTGAGTCCCGTTCCGAATGAATTTTTTCCCCAAAAAGGGACAATGAAAATTTTAATTTTAGTCGTTTCAGCCCCCAAAAAACATTAAAAAGCATTTAAAAAATACCTTTTAATTGTTCGATTGGGGCGAAAAAAAACCAAGGGGCCCCCTGTACTTTTATTGTAATAATTTTATAAAAAATTTACTGAACCCCAAATGATATTAGACGGGCCCTTTTTGGGGACACGATTGAAAAGTAAATCATTTTTTTACTCTGGAATATCAGAAAAAATCAAATTTTTGGGGGACGGGGGCCCAAAAATAACACCTCGGCAATCAAACAAATCGAAATAGAACACTTTTTAGAAAAATTTTATTTGGAATCAACATTTTCCCCCAATCGAAAAGGGTAAAACCCCTGTTCCCGGGCTGTGGCGCACCCTTTGTTTATCCTCCAGTGAACATTCCCTGCTTCTCTTCCAAACATTTCACAATTAATTAATTGTGTTTATAGCTTTTTTTTTTGGGGTTGGGCAGTGTTAGAGGCAGTGGTGGTGAGGGCAGTGGTGAGAGGCAGTGGTGATGAAGGGCAGTGGTGGAGGGGGGGTGGGATGAGGGAGGGGGGGGAAAGCATTAGTGGTGGGGGGCAGGGTGGGGAGGGGTGGGGGGGAGAGGCAGGGTGATGGGGGAGTGGGGGTGGGGAGGCAGTAGGGGAGAGGCGGGGGGGGGGAGGGGTGGTGGGGGGCAGGGGGGGAGAGGCAGAGGGTGAGAGGCAGTGGTGAGAGGGGGGGGTGGGGGGCAGTGGTGATGAGGGTAGTGGGTGGTGGGTAGGGGGGGGTGGGGGGGAGAGGCAGTGGTGGTGGGGGGGCAGTGGTGATGGGGGCAGTGGTGGTGGGGGGTAGGGTGAGAGGCAGTGGTGGTGGAGGGTAGTGGGGGGGCAGTGGGGTAGAGGGAGGGGGGGAAGGGGGGTGCTTGTTCATTGGTTGGGGAAGGGAGGAGTGGTGGTGAGGGCAGTGGGGGATAAAATGGTGATGAGAGGCAGTCTTCATGGAGTGAGGGGTGATAAACAAGATTAAATGAATAAACAGGGGAGAATGAGTGTAGAAGGCTGGGTTTTTGTAAAAAAACCAGTTGTTGTTGTTTTGGTTTCTGTTACCAGCCTGGAATAATGAATTCTGTTCACTTTTGGAACCGACGGGGAAAAAGTACAATGCAGTTAGCTTTTAAAATCTGTTTTTCTTATACTAACACTCAAAAGGGGGAAAAAAAAGGGGGAAAATGTTTTCTAGCTGACCAAGAATGCCCCCCACCACCCCCCTTCCCCCCACCACATTTTCCTAAACATACATTTTTTATTCATTCTAATATATTCGGTTTTTATTTATTTATATTGTTTTTATATCATAAAAGATGAATTGTGATAGATAAATAACCCTTTTAGGGAAAAAGGGGCATAGTAAAGATATTTGTCAGCCCCGACAGCGGGAAAGGGGTTAAAATTTTTTTTTTTTTTCTTATGGGAAATATTGATTCAATTTTCGAACATTTGAAATTGGGGAAAAGCCCTATTTCTGTAATATATTTTTCCCTTTTTTAAAAAGAGATTTTTAAAAAACTGAGAATACAACTATAAAAACCATATAAATAATAAAAACCCAAAGTGATTTTTTAAACCCAAAAAACAGGGTCACAGTTTTTTTTTAAGGGAAATGCTTGCTGCAGGTTTTTTTTTTATTGTGCCACCCACATAGACTTATTCTCCCCTATCGGGGGCCCCCCAAAATTTTCTGTTCCAAAAATTTTTTCGTGGGCCCCCTCATGGCGCCTTTTCGGGACTGAACTGGCCAAAACCGTGGGTCAATGGGACCAACCAAATGGGGAAAAAAGGGGGAAAAAAGAAATTATTAAACTCAGTAAGCAAAGGTATGTTATGGCTGAGATAGTACTGAGATACTACTGATAATTGTACATAAATTTTCTATGCTGGCGCAGGGACAGTCCCGTTTCGGGGTTTTCGGATTTCGTAATATTTGGAATACAGTAGACCATCATTTAGAACCCCAAATTACGTTTTCCCCCAAAAAAATTGTGTTAGATAATTTCGTGTTAAATAATTAAAAGAACTTATGGGAAAAAAAGGGGGTTCGCCTTGGGGTCCCCAAAAATCAAAAATTTTTTTGACCCGATCTTCCCAAAAAAAAAAAATCAATATGAATTTTAGTTATTACGGGGTTTTTATGTTGTTTTTTCTGCTTAAGACTCAAATGTAATAGAAATAATAGTATTTACCTTAAATTGTGGGTGCTGGTGTTTTTGGGGGTAGGGAAGAGAGTGGAAGTTATGCTGTGGGGCCCCACTGGGCTGAGGGGGGGTAAGGGGTTTTTGGGAAATGGTGATGGTTGAACTGAGTTCTAAATTTTTAAATCGTCAAATCAGTCAGGGGGGTCATCAGTCAGTCATTCAGTAAGTCAGTCGCCATTCATAAGTCATAAGTCATTTTGCGTCACATTCAGTAAGTCAGTCAAGCATTCAGTGTCGTCGCCCTTCGTAAGTCAGTAAAGTCAGTCAGTAAGTCAGTCAGTCAGTCATTAGTGTTTTAAAATTTTTAGTAAATCAGTCGTCATTCAGTAAGGGCGTACCAGTAAGTCAGTCGCCCTTCAGTGTCAGCGCTTCCCGTAAGTCAGTAAGCCCTTCAGTGCGGGGAAGCTTCCCCGTAAGTCAGTCAAGTTTTAAAATTTGGTAGCGTCATTCAGTAAGTCCAAGTCATCTCGTCAGCCGCGCAGTCGGGTTTGTCGTCAGTCAAAACGCGTCAGTAAAAAATCATCAGCAGTCCATCACAAGCATTCAGTCAGTCAAGCCCTTGGGCACAAGCCCCTAGTCAAGTCGCATTTTTCCCCCGGGGGGAAACCGTCAGTCATAGTCAGTCAGTCAGTCAAATCAGTCAGCCCCCCCAAGTCAGTCAGTCAGTCAGCGTCACTAGTCATAACAATATAAGTCAGTCATACACAAATTTATGTTTTTTTTTTATTTACAAAAACATTTTTACCCGGGTTTGTCTTTTTAATATCTTTGTTTTCTTTAACAAGATCAAAACAACCCCTTTTTTCCCCAAACAGCGGGAAAAAAAGGGGGCTTTCGTTATGAAATATTTCGCTGGGAGGGGGGCCCGGTGGGGGGGGGGGCCGGGAACAAAACAAAAAATGGGGGGTGGTTTTTTTCCATCCCACAAACTGTAAGTTTATTCAGGTATACACAGATCGTTACAAAGATTATCATAATAGCAATATGTGTAGAGGAACCCAGGATAACCCAAAATGTCAGAGTGACTTAGTATTTCCATTGATTTTTTGGGGTTATCCTAGGTTCTCACACATATGCTGCATGTATGATAATGTATGTAACTGTACTCACTAATTGTGGTTGCAGGGGTCAAGACTCAGCTCCTGGCCCTGTGTATCTGAATAAACTTACAGTTTGCAGAAAGGAAAACAAATTCCCCTTTTCCTCAAAGCATGAGGATTCTTAGGCAGTAAATAACCATGGCTTACACTTGAAATCACCTGATGCATTACAAAAGGAGCAAGGTGAATCGATCCTTGCTGTCTTGAAGCCTCGGTGCACTTTTCTCTGCTGACTGATATAGTTCGTGTTGGCATTTTCTTCCAGAAAACACTTGTCTCGCCAGCATTAAACACTTGATGTGGCTCATAGCCACCCTTAGTAAGACCCCACTGACTCAATGGTTTAACCCACCGCGGCGACCGCGCACTCAAAATTTTTCCCTCCTGTGAACGTAATATCATCTTTACGTCGTAAGATGATAATGTGTCGCAAATCTTAAATCGTGCAATACCCGTAACGTGCAACATAATCCGTGCTAAAATACGTTCTACTGTAGTAATGTTTTTTCATCAGAATATTGGCTTGGTGATTGTCATTTAACTCGGTAATAGTCATTCGTCCCGAACCATCCAGGCGGCGGTCGATGGCCCGACACACCATTTACAGTCAGTGTGCCATTGTTTACCAGCCAGTGACGACGATCCCACACGTTCATATGATACATTTCATAATATTCTATTCATTTTAGTGCTTGCAACTGCTAAATAAGCCACCATGGGCCCAAAGAAGCTCCTAGTGCCAGCCCTTTGGTAAAGAAGGTGAGAAACACTATAGAATTCAAGAGACATCATTGCAAAATACGAAAGTGGAGTACATGTGGCAGAGCTTGCCAGGTTGTATAAGTAACCCCATACAACCATCGCTTTTATTGTGCCAAGAAAAAGGAAATCAGAAGCTGTTCTTGCAAAGGTGCAAATATGATCACATCACAAAACAGAAATCGCAAATACTCAAAGATGTGGAGACTTTGTTGTTGGTGTGGATCAACCAAAGACAGTTAGTAGGAGATAGTGTCATGCAGTCGATAATTTGTAAAAAGGCAAGGCAGTTGCATGATGATCTCGTAAAGAATATGCCTGGAACTAGTGCTGATCTTAGTGAGTTTAAGGCCAGCAAAGACTGGTTTGAGAGATTTAAGAAACGTAGTGGCATACACTAGAGGCTGAACAATTCCTCCCCCAACAAGTGTTCAATTGTGACGAAACAGGCCTCTTTTGGAAGAAAATGCCAAAGAGGACCTACATCACGCAGGAGAAAAAGGCACTTCCAGGACACAAGCCTATGACAGACAGGCTAACTCTCATGTTTTGTTGTAATGCTAGTGGGGATTTCAAAGTGAAGCCTTTTACTGGTGTATCCTCTGAAAATCCCAGAGTGTTCAAAAACAGTGTCACAAGGACTAATTGTGTGTGATGGAAGGCTAACAGTAAGGCATGGGTCACTAGGGAAATTTTCCTTGATTGGTTCAATGAAGTGTTTGGCCCCAGTGTGAAGAAATACCTCCGGGAAAATAAATTGGAACTCAAGTGCCTCTTGGTAATGGACAATGCTCCTGCTCATCCCCCAGACTTGGATGACCAAATGGTGGAGGAGATCTGCTTTCATCACAGTGACGTTCTTGCCCCCAAATACCACTCCTCTCATCCAGCCCATGGACCAGCAAATCATTGCAAACTTCAGGAAAACTGTACACCAAAGCAATGTTTCAAAGGTGCTTTGATGTGACCTCAGACACTGAATTGATGGAAAGGAGAGTTCTGAAGGATCATTTTAGTATCCTTCATTGCATAAACCTATACAGTGGTCCCTGGCCAGCGATGGTCTCCAAACTCGCCCTTTATGTAAGTTTATTTTTTAAATGCTTTTGTAAGTGTATTTTGGGGGTCTAAAAGGACTAGTCTATTTTACATTATTCCTTATGGGGATAAATTGTTTGGTAATGGCACTTGAACAGCATTCTGGAACGAAAATATCGTAAACCGGGTTACCACTGTAGGTAAGGCTTGGCAGGAGTGACTTCAGGACTTTGAATTTTGTTTGGGAGACAATTGTGCAGAATGTGTCCAAGAGAAGGATTTTGAAGGGTTTGGGGCTGACCCTGAGGGAGCCTATGGCAGTTGTGGAAAGTATTGTGGCATTGGGGAATTCCATGGGGTTGGATGTGAGTGGCGAGGATGTGGAAGAATTGGTGGAGGACCACAATGAAGAGCTAACCACTGAAGAGCTGCAAGACCTTCATCTGGAACAGCAACAGACCACAGCTTAGGAAATTGCTTCAGAGGAGGAGGAAGAGAGATGGAAGAAGGTTCCTTCTTCAAAGATTAAGGACATTTGTGCAAAGTGGTGTGAGGTGCAAACATTTATGGAGGAACATCACCCTAACAAAGCTGTTACAGGCCGTGTCTGCGACATATTCAATCACAATTTTGTGTCCCATTTTAGGGGAATTTTAAAGAGATGCCAAAACAGAGCTTCTGGACAGATATTTAGTGCCACAGGTGTGCAGTGACTCTCAAGCTGGTCCTAGTGGCTTTAAAAAAACAAAGAAGGAAAGACAGTGGACCCCGAGTATCGTAATTAATCCGTTCCAGGAGCTATTACTTAACATGAAGTTTACGAAATTAACCCTTATTTCCCATAAGAAATAATGTAAATACAATTAATCCGTTCCACAAAAAAATATTCACATACAAAATAATTAAAAGCAATATATATATATATATATATATGTCGTGCCGATTAGGTAAAACTTGCTATTTTGGCTTAAATAGCAACGCTCACCTTGCCATATAAGACAAGTGAAAATTTGTGTATGCAATACTTCACAAAATCATTCTGAACATAACGAAAAATATATTTCATTGTGTTTGTTTATTATTAAATTACTGTTAACCTATCTAAAATATATTTAGTTGGGTTAGGCTAAATTAAATTGTGCTTGTTGTAATAAGGTTAGGTAGGTTTTCAAAGTTTCTCTTGGTACAAAATTATAAATTCTTACATTAACATAAATGAAAAAAATATATCTTTAAACGTATAAGAGAAAATTTTAGAAAGTACTTAATTGTAGATGAGTTTTTGCTAATTGACCAGTTTTACCTAATCGGCACAATATATATATATATATATATATATATTGCTTTTAATTTAGCAATATATATATATATATATAACTTTATCCATGGAGGCAAAGAAGGGAATGTTCGAAAGTATAGTGGTACCAACACTCTTATATGGGTGTGAAGCATGGGTTGCAAATGCTGCAGCGAGGAGGAGGCTGGGGGCAGTGGAGATGTCCTGTCTAAGGGCAATGTGTGGTGTAAATATTATGCAGAAAATTCGGAATGTGGAAATTAGGAGAAGGTGGGAGTTACTAAAAGTATTTGTCAGAGGGCTGAAGAGGGGTTGTTGAGGTGGTTTGGTCATTTAGAGAGAATGGATCAAAGTAGAATGACTTGGAGAGCGTATAAATCTGTAAGGAAGGAAGGCGGGGTAGGGGTCATCCTAGAAAAGGTTGAGGAAGGGGAAAGGAGGTTTTGTGGGCGAGGGGCTTGGACTTCCAGCAAGCATGTGTGAGCGTGTTAGATAGGAGTGAATGGAGACGAATGGTTTTGGGACATGACGATCTGTTGGAGTGTGAGCAGGGTAACATTTTGTGAAGGGATTCAGGGAAACCAGTTAATGATTTAATTGGACTTGAGTCCTGGAAATGGGAAATACAATGCCTGCACTTTAAAGGAGGGGTCTGAGATAGTAACAGGTGGGAGGGACTTTTCTCAGCTGTCGATCTGAGCTCCTCTGCAAAGACAGTGATTATGTATGAGTGTGGTGAAAGTGTTGAATGATGATGAAAGTATTTTCTTTTGGGGATTTTCTTTTCTTTTGGGTCACCCTGCCCTCGGTGGGAACGGCCGACTTGTTGAAAAAAAAAAAAAAATATATATATATATATATATATATATATATATACACACACAAAATATATATATATATATATATATATATATATATATATATATATATATATATATATATATATATATATATTTACTTACCTTTATTGAAGAGTTGCAGGCATCTGGAAGATAATGTAATGAGTAATGAAGGTCCTCTTGGGCATTTTCTTCCAAAACAGGCCTGTTTCATAACAATTAAACACTTGTTGGGGAGGAATTCTTCAACCTCTATGAAGGGAATCCCCACTCCCTGCATGCCTCACACTCCCTGCATGCCTGCTACACTCCCTACATGAATGTACACTCACTGCATGCCTGCTAAACTCCTGCATGAATGCTAAACTCCCTGCATGAATGCTAAACTCCTGCATGAATGCTAAACTCCCTGCATGAATGTTAACTCCCCGCATGAATGCTAAACTTTCTGCATGAATGCTACACTCCCCGCATGCCTGCTAAACTCCCTGCATGAATGCTAAACTCCTGCATGAATGCTAAACTCCCTGCATGAATGCTAAACTCCTGCATGAATGCTAAACTCCTGCATGAATGCTAAACTCCCTGCATGAATGCTAAACTCCCTGCATGAATGCTACACTCCCTGCATGCCTGCTAAACTCCCTGCATGCCTGCTAAACTCCCTGCATGCCTGCTAAACTCCCTGCATCAATGCTACACTCCCTGCATGAATGCTACATTCCCTGCATGAATGCTACCACAGGGGTGCCACTAGGAAGCTTCTTTGGACCCATGGTGACTTATTTCACAGTGACAATCACTAAACCCCCAAAAAAGACACCAAATGTATTGTGAATGTTTGAAAGAGCGCGCTGGGTAATGTTCTCTCAATGGTAAACAATGCTTCACTGGCGGGTGTCCTGCGTCCTGCGCAGGCGTGGAGCAGGCGGACAGGTCTAATACGTTACGAAACACGAGCCAGTTTACGATTCTAAAAATCGAAAAAAGCTTACGAAACATGATTTTTACGAAATAAGAACCTTACAAAACTCAGGGGTCCTCTGTAACCCCAGAAAAGGACTTGGTACCTGAAGTCTTTATGGAAGGATTCCCCTTCCAAACAATACTAACTCCTCCATCCTCTCCCCTCCTCCCATCTTCCATACATCAACTCTTCAATAAAGGTAAGTGTCATGTTATAATTGTTTTATTCTTAATGTCTCATTGTTTTCTGTGTAGGTAAATGTATATTTAATGTAAAAAAAAAAAATTTTTTAATACTTTGGGTGTCTGGAACGGATTAATTGGATTTACATTATTTCTTATGGGAAAATGAATTGAAATCATCAAATTCGGGTTTAGTCGCACTCCCTGGAATGGATTAATTACGATAACCGGGGGTCCACTGTATACAGTAGACCGTCATTTAA
>WNWK01058158.1:0-10534 GCA_009830355.1 Cherax destructor | reverse complement strand
GAGATGTTTTAATCTATTTTCATCCATTTAGGATCATTTTTGTTTGATCTGATTTCCTATTAGGAACATAAGTTGTCTGAGCAGCTAGAACTATTCTCTGGAAAACGTCTATTGACAATCACCACCTACCTGACCCACTGTCAGGTCATTCCAGTTCAGCCTACCCAGGTAATTTTTCAGTCCTATGAAATCAGCCAGGCGGAAGTCAGGGACAGAGACTTGATTGTCATTATTAGGGGTAATTCCATGATATATTAAAACTGAGTGATTTGTGATCACTTTCCCCAAGCTCATCATTAACCTCCAAGATTATTAATTAGCGTTTCCCTGCTGGCAAGAACCAAGTCTAGCAGGTTATTTCCTCTAGTTGGTTCTGTCACCAACTGTTTCAAAAACAATCCTGAATCGTATCAAGAAAGTCACTTGACTCTAAATTTCCTGTCAAATTGCTCCAGTCAATTTGTCTAAAGTTGAAATCTCCCATTAGCACAACATTTTCATGTGTAGATGCCTTGAATTTCATCCCATAGAAGTTTACTGCCTCCCTATCAAGATTTGGGGGCCTGTAAATCACACCCAAAATAAGTTTTACACGGCCCTCAAGAAGCTGTAACCAAAGAGATTCAGTGGCTGACGCTTCTAATTTTATATCTTGTCTAACACAACACTTTAAATTGTCTCTGACGTACATTTTCTCCCACCACCCTTCCTGTTGACCCTATCAGTGTGGAATAATTTATAGCCTTGTATGTGAAATTCAGAAGGCAACTCTCTATCTTTCAGATTGGCCGAGGTCTCTGTTATAGCAATAATATCTATGTTTCCTGCACTTGCAATTAATCTTAGCTCATCTATCTTATTTCTTACACTCCTGCTATTAGTATAGTAAACCTTAAGGGAGCTAGTCTCTTGTTTCCCCCTGCTGTCTCCCTTTGTTTGCTGTCCTGATCCATTGCCCTTATTTGTAACTTTATGATGAATGTCTTTTATACACTTACTGATTGTGAAGTGTAATCTTGCCCTTTCATAAGCCTTCTTGTTGATGTTTTGTGCTTTATAGTTCCTTGATAATGTGAGTATTCACGAAAGCGCTTGGAATTTCTCTATTTTTTCATAGTGGTTGTTTTGCACACACACACACATATATATATATATATATATATATATATATATTTGCACACACACACACATATATATATATATATATATATATATATATATATATATATATTATATATATATATATTTATATATATATTTATATATATATATATATTTTGTGTGTGTGTGTGTGTGTGTGTGTGTGTGTGTGTGTGTGTGTGTGTGTGTGTGTGTGTGTGTGTGTGTGTGTGTGTGTGTGCGCCTGCAAAACAACCAGTATGAAAATATAAGAAATTCCAAGCGCTTTCATGAATACTCACATTATCAAGGAACTATAAAGCACAAAACATCAACAAGAAGGATTATGAAAGGGCAGATTACACCTCACAATCACATCATAAGAATGGTTTGATTATATATATATATATATATATATATATATATATATTATATATATATATATATATATATATATATATATATATATATTTAACAAATTGTGGTATGGCCAGGGATCGATCTCATTCTACCTTCACGACGCTCTAGCCACTGGACCATACAACCCTACTAACATCATGCACCCAGTAGGACTGGGCGTGATTCATGGTGCGAGGACATACGTGGCCGTGGTAAGCTCAGAGCTAATTTCAATCTATTCCCGTTTCAATACCAGCCTTCTCGAGCAGTCTATTTATTAATGAAACCACGAAACAAGTGGTTTTGAATCATTAACAAATATCGGCATGGCCGGGGATCGATCCCATGTGAAGTATGAACGCATGTGATATACGAAACTAATTTATTTTTCACTCCTATGTACTTAAAATGCTTTTCTATTAGGCATTAAGGATTACTCTAAGAATGGTTTGCCGTTATCAACAATAAATATTGAGCTATTAGCATTTCCATTAAATAATAACATGACGTATTTATATTTATTTTTCCAAGTAACAGTAATATATATTTGAGTAAGTATTGTGCGTATCCCCTTCTTACACTGTATGGTCTGAGAAGTGGGTACCCTCTCACACAGATAATAAATGTCATCTCTTCGTGATAGTTAAGTCAACTTTATTTCAAATCTGAGCGGTCCGTTTTAATACTTTTTGCCACCCTCCGTAAGGTCCACTTTCCCTCGCGACGGTTCAGTCTGATACGCTCCTGTATCCGTAATGTCGCCCAGGAATTTACTGACTCGATATCGATAACAAGGAGCAATTTGTTTGTTTCATCAGTGCATGTTAATATAAAGGTTTCATATCGCTCACACACGGTTAGAGAGACTTTAAATCTACTTTAGTGGGTCTCACAGCCACCCAGGGTCTTTACTTCGGTGGGACATCTGCCTTAGAGGTCTACTTGCATTGGGTTATACCTACTTTAGCCGATGGGTATACCCTGGGGATCTATCTTGCGGTATCGCTGTCATAACAAATTTAATTACTGCTTCCTCTCAAGAGATCAGTGAGGCAGCGGTTGCGGCTCACCTACATCACCTCTATGGTTATTTTCCATTAAAAATGTAACAAATACAGCACTATTAATGTAAATTTATTGGGCAACTCTTTGGTAGCGTTATTTGTACTCTACTGATTTTATTTATTGGTATATTATCATCCACTCAAGTGGCGGGCAATATCTAGCATTAAATTTAAAAAACTTCTTACAGTTTTTTTTTTATTTCAGGAAAATGTTCCCATTCTTGGTTATCCACATTAATCTATTGGTTGGGTTCATTTATAATTTGCTCATCCACCACTTCCCAACTACTTCGCACTACTTGCCCATTATTTGTTGAAGTAATTCTTGTTAATCTTTATGGATTTGTTAGCTTGAATAATTACTTTCGTAATCTGTCATCAATTCAATATTTCTCGGCATTAATAAGGTATCCCTGATTAGGTATCTCTTAAGTGGATGCCTGATTTTTTTTTCTTTTCTTCCATTAAAATTTAATTTTTATTTCGCTCACAACACGAGGCGTCATCCGATCGGTAACTAGGAAAATTGTTTTGTAACTATTGGCATATGTAGGCGCCCTATGGGCCAAGTTGTTTAACTCATTCCCAGCAACCTGGAATGGTTTATCTTTTAGAAACCATCTTCGGTGTATCTTAAGGCGTTCTCAAAAGGCGCATTTTAATTCGACGACAGCGGAGAGTGAAATTCAGATGGATAGGAGCGCATCGGCATATGTGAAAAAATGTGAAATTTTCATTCCCGTTCATTTTTGTTAATATATTTAAGCTCATGAAAGTGTGTAATGTATGTCTCCTTGTGATAAGGACTGTTGACACCGTCCCCCAAGACACCTAACGTCTTAGTGTCACAAGTAGCTTTTACAGCACTTTCAGGGGTAAAAAATTGTGAACCCTGAAGTAAATGTCATTTACAAATTACCTAATCACTGGACGTGGTCACGCATATTAACCGTAAGTTAACTATCCCTGATTTCCCCACCAAGTATTAGTAGTCACGTGACTAGCGGCAAAATACAGAGATAAGTATCACAAACGGATCTGGCGTAGAGACTCCTATCCACGATTCGTTGTAAGGCCTCTGAAGTACGTAGTTAACTGCCAGGTAACGTTGGAAAACCGGGTGGGACCGTGTGCTCTCAGCACGGGTCCTTGTTCAAAGCTGGCTATCAGCCTCCTACCTTTTCACTAATTCGCAGCAGCACTGCTAGGTGTCACTACTTATCTAATATCCCTACATGTTTCTACCTAATGTGAACATATTAAAGCCTAAAACTACAACTAATAATTCTAGCATTGTCGGCGTGGATTGAAGAGGTCTGTTCTGGTTGTTACCCCTCAAGGAAGGTTCTGTATTTGTGTATAACTGAATAAACTTACTACTTATAAGCTTCAAAATATTAAGGCAGATGCAATCTATAAACCATACCAGGGGCGGGACTTTAACCCGCGGTTTAGAGTCGTAAAACTCCAGACCGACGCGTTAGCCACTACGACTCTACCGCGGGTTCAAGCCCCGCCCGTTGTATGGTTTGTTTGCAGTCGTGTCATTACGATTTCATTAGTCAAGAAGACAATCCATGCTAGGGATGATACCCTGTAAGTTCAGACTCTTTAGGTACCAATATAAAATATTAATAAAGTTTTTAACTTGGAATATTTTGATTTAGAGCACTTCAAAGTCTTGATGAGCTGCATTAAAATAATTTTTTTTCAATTATAGCTATGTCAATTTTTAATTATATTTTAAGTAAAGTGGTTTATAAAATGTAATAATTAGAAAATGCCTCTAGACTCTGGTTTAATTGTAATGATTCGATATTGCCTCTTCTGGTCTGATTTGGGGTATCTTAATTAGCAATATTTTGTAATGAGTTTGAGCATTGTACGGGATAATTTCCAAACTTTATAGAATTTAAAAAAAAAAAAGTTCCTTCTCTGAGAAATAAAGAGAAATGTAAATAGAATAAAAAAAAAGCTGAGAAAATGGGAAACTCAAGTTTTTATAGTTATATTTCTTTAGGAGTTTAGAGATCCCTTAAATATTGTACGACGTAATGCTAGAGGAGCACATTCTAAGCTAAAGTGTACTCGTCTTTTACTAACTTCCTTACAGGTTTTCGCTTATAACTTCAGAATGCATTATCCGATCCACTTCAAATTTTCCACTCTGGTCAGCAATTGCTAAGTGAAGGTTCATGGAACAATTGACAAGTTCAGGCGCTTTCTACTCAGTTTTCCATAAACCATTCCCAAAATTGGCTTCGATAATTCACTGGTCAAAAACCAAAATGCTTACGAGACCAGAGTATCATGGTTAAAATTGTTTGTTAGCTCTACTTTTCAATATAGACCTACGTGTCACAACAGGTTCCAACAGGCTTGCGTCAGTGTGTTTCTTACCAACACTCACAGTCTCACTGACTTTCATTATTGTTCCAGCAGTCATACAAGGTGGTTGTGCTCTCCAAGTTTATATTTTGAGGTGAAAGGTTGGTGATTTTCTTAGCCAAACACTTTTTAAACTTATAATAAATATTCGCTGAGCAAGTTATTGATATGCATGTGAGGCATATTATATTAATTTTATTTTCCTATTGAATGATATAAATACTTCTGCTTAGCTTTCATGCTCTGCATTTTAATTGTTTGTTTTTTCTTCTTTCAGATGCTTTGTACTTGTGTGAATAGTGCAGACAACTTCTGGTACATTTGTGGTGAGGTGACCTTTGCATCACAGAAGCGCCGTATAACTGCTATGGTTAGAAAGGCATATCACCTATATTTTGGATGCAAGATAAGACCTGGGCTCCACACATATGCTGCAACAATTGTGCTACTAACCTTCGCCAATGGTTGAACAGGAAGAGCAAAGTTATATCTTATGCTGTGCCAATGACATGGCTGGAGCCAACAGACCATACCAACAATTGTTGTTTCTGCGCGGCACCTCCAGTACAAAAGGGCTTGTCAAAGAAAAAAAGGGATCCATTGAATATCCAAACATTCCATCAGCTATTCACCCAGTTCCACATGGAGAAGGTCTACCTGTTCCTGATGCACCAACTTGGGTATCCTTCGAGTCAGATGAAGAAAGTTGTGAGGAGGAAGAAGAGAAGGACGACAGGGCTGGATTACAGTGACCGAAATTTTGATGAAGTACACTTCTCTAGGCCACATCTCATAACAAAAGGGGAACTCCATGACCTTGTCAGGGATCTGCAACTACCCAAAAATAAGGCAGAGCTGCTAGGCTCTCGTCTTCAACAGTGCAGTCTAATAGCAGTTGATGTGAAGATTTCAAAACTTTAAGAATTTAACATCAAAATTCCCCTCGCTGAGCGACGCTAAGAGAAGGAATCCTCAATGGTCCTCAGATTCGAGAGCTTCTTAAAGATGGTAACTTTGAATCAGACCTTCATTGGGAGGAGAAAGCTTCTTGGGAAGCATTCAAGTAGGTGGCGAAGGGATTTATCGGAAACAGAAGGGAAGGCAACTATGAAGAATTGGTGAAAAACCTCATCAAGGCTTACAAGAACATGGTATGTAACATGTCACTTAAAATCCACTTTTAGGACTCACATTTAGACTTTTTTCCAGCGAACTGTGGGGCAGTTAGTGACGAACATGGTGAAAGGTTTCACCAAGATATTTCAACCATGGAAAAATGGTACCAGGTCAAATGGGGCACAGGAATGCTTGCAGACTATTACTGGACATTGGCAAAAGATGATTCTTCAGCCCACTATAAGCGTCAAGCAAAATGGCAGAGACTAGGTACGGATAAGAGTTGAAAACATACTTACACATATTGTACGTTATAATAAAATAATCAAATATTACATGTCTCGTATCTTTAAACCTATAGCAAATAAACATTTTTCAAGATGATATTTGGATTCAGGACATGAAAATACATAGGAATTAACTATACTCATTTAAGAAGCATGCAACTTTTCAAAAATTAATGACAAGTGATAATTTAAGTCAACCCCTAGGTATTAGGTTGGTAGACAGCAACCACCCAGGGAGGTACTACCGTCCTGCCAAGTGAATGTGAAACAGAAACCTGTAATTGTTTTACATAATGGTAAGATTGCTGTGTCTTTTTTTCTGTCTCATAAACATATATAAACATATAAACACACACACACGAGACGAAGTGTGAGAGTGGGCACCTGTGATGAGTGGGGTTCCACAAGGGTCAGTCCTAGGACCTGTACTGTTTTTGGTATATGTGAATGACATAAAGGAAGGGATAGACTCAGAAGTGTCCCTGTTTGCAGATGATGTGAAGTTAATGAGAAGAATTAAATCATTTGAGGATCAGGCAGGACTACAAAGAGACCTAGACAAGCTACAAGCCTTGTCCAGAAAATGGCTCCTTGACTTTAACCCTGAAAAATGTAAAGTCATGAAGATCGGGGAAGGGCAAAGAAGACCGCAGACAGAGTATAATCTAGGTGGCCAAAGATTGCAAACCTCACTCAAGAAAAAAGATCTTGGGGTGAGTATAATACCGAGCACATCTCCTGAGGCACACATCAATCAGATAACTGATGCAGCATACGGGCGGCTGACAAACCTAAGAATAGCGTTCCAATACCTCACTAAGGAATCGTTCAAGACTCTGTACACCATATACGTCAGGCCCATACTGGAGTATGCAGCACCAGTTTGGAACCCACACCTGGTCAAGCACGTCGGGAAATTAGAGAAAGTGCAAAGGTTTGCAACAAGACTAGTCCCAGAAGAAAGGTTAAGGGAAATCGGCCTGACGACACTAGAGGACAGGAGGGTTAGGGGAGACATGATAACGACATATAAAATACTGCGAGGAATAGATAAGGTGGACAGAGACAAGATGTTCCAGAGAGGGGACACAGAAACAAGGGGTCACAGTTGGAAGTTGAAGACTCCTATGAGTCAAAGGGATGTTAGGAAGTATTTCTTCAGTCAGAGTTGTCAGGAAGTGGAATAGCCTAGAAAGTGACGTAGTGGAGGCAGGAACCATACATAGTTTTAAGACGAGGTTTGATAAAGCTCATGGAGCAGGGAGAGAGAGGACCTAGTAGCAATCAGTGAAGAGGCGGGGCCAGGAGCTATGAATCGACCCCTGCAACCACAAATAGGTGAGTACACACACTATATATATATATATATATATATATATATATATATATATATATATATATATATATATATATATATATATATATATATATATATATATATATGAGTGGATAGGGGAGCAATGTGGCAAATGTTGCAAGTGTATGGAATAGGTAGTAAGTTACTGAAGGCTGTAAAGAGTTTTTATGAGGATAGTGAGGCTCAGGTTAGGGTGTGTAGGAGATAGGGAAATTACTTCCCGGTAAAAGTAGGTCTTAGATAGGGATGTGTAATGTCACCATGGTTGTTTAATATATTTATAGATGGGGTTGTAAAAGAAGTAAATGCTAGGGTGTTGGGGAGAGGGGTGGGATTAAATTATGGAGAATTAAATGCAAATGGGAGTTGACACAGTTACTTTTTGCTGATGATACTGTGCTTATGGGAGATTCTAAAGAAAAGTTGCAAAGGTTAGTGGACGAGTTTGGGAGAGTGTGTAAAGGTAGAAAGTTGAAAGTGAACATAGATAAGAGTAAGGTGATGAGGGTATCAAGTGATTTAAATAAAGAAAAATTGGATATCACATTGGAGAGAGGGATTATGGAAGAAGTAAATGTTTTCATATATTTGGGAGTTGACGTGTCAGCGGATGGGTTTATGAAGGATGAGGTTAATCATAGAATTGATGAAGGAAAAAAGGTGAGAGGTGCGTTGAGGTATCTGTGGAGACAAAAAACGTTATCCATGGAGGCAAAGAAGGGAATGTACGAAAGTATAGTGGTACCAACACTCTTATATGGGTGTGAAGCATGGGTTGCAAATGCTGCAGCGAGGAGGAGGCTGGAGGCAGTGGAGATGTCCTGTCTAAGGGCAATGTGTGGTGTAAATATTATGCAGAAGATTCGGAATGTGGAAATTAGGAGAAGGTGTGGAGTTACTAAAAGTATTTGTCAGAGGGCTGAAGAGGGATTGTTGAGGTGGTTTGGTCATTTAGAGAGAAAGTATCAAAGTAGATTGACTTGGAGAGCGTATAAATCTGTAGGGGAAGGAAGGCGGGGTAGGGGTCGTCCTCGAAAGGTTGGAGGGAGGGGGTACAGGATGTTTTGTGGGCGAGGGGCTTGGACTTCCAGCAAGCATGTGTGAGCGTGTTAGATAGAAGTGAATGGAGACGAATGGTTTTTGGGACCTGATGAGCTGTTTTAGTGTGAGCAGGGTAACATTTTGTGAAGGGATTCAGGGAAACCAGTTAATTGATTTAGTTGGACTTGAGTCCTGGAAATGGGAAGTGCAATGCCTGCACTTTAAAGGAGGGGTCTGGGATAGTGACAGCTGGGAGGGACTATTGTCAGCTGTCGTATCTGAGCGCCTCTGCAAAGACAGTGATTATGTATGAGTGTGGTGAAAGTGTTGAATGTTGATGAAAGTATTTTCTTTTTGGGGATTTTCTTTCTTTTTGGGTCACCCTGCCTCGGTGGGAGACGGCCGACTTGTTGAGAGAAAAAAAAAATTATATAATATATATATATATATATATATATATATATATATATATATATATATATATATATATATATATATATATAATATATATATATATATATATCTTCTCGATGGGAAAGTGGAACAGAATTCTTCCTCTGAAAGCCATGAGTCTCGTAAGAGGCGACTAAAATGCCGGGAGCAAGAGGCTAGTAACCTCTTTTCCTGAATAAATTACTAAATTTAAAAAGGAAAAACTTTCGTTTTTCTCTTTATTTCACCCAGCCTAGGTGAGATACGGCCGGTATTGTATATAAAAAAAAGCCTTCTAAAAGGCTACATAATTTCAGTGCTAGTGCATCCTACCTAGTACGAGGTTAGCATTATATTGCAGTTTGTAAGTTCCATTTTGATACGTTTAATCACGAAATGGTAGAGTAATATTTTCAATTCGCTATGTGCAGGTGGCTTGAGGCTGGTGAAGGGTTCTTTATCTTCTTGCTTGAGGTGAACCTGAATGCCTTCCATTCCACAGGAGCTATATGACTCCTATATGCCATATAGGAGAGGAAATATATCTAGTTTGTGTTTAATACTCGACTGAGTAACCTGTCTTCATAATCTAAGCTTTGATGATTACTCAAAGTATTTGCATCCTGAATTATTGAAACTCCTGGAAGTTGTGATTCTGTGGTTTCACCCTCATTAAAATATTATTTAGTTTATGGCTATGCTGGTCTAAATTTAAGTAAGTGAGTTTTTATAAACTGCCTGCTTGTTTATAATTAGCTTGGATCAAGGAATATGCTTCACTTTTCTTCTCTTCTTTCAGCTAGTGCAGTTTACAAACATCAACAATAGTTCAATTGTCAACAGACTCCTTAAAATTTACTTGCCCAAAATTCCTCCGTATATTTTCACTTACCGGTGAAAATATACGAAGTGTTTCCTCTTGGAGTTATTATAAGACTCGCTGTGGGGTGAACATCAGTTTGTGTTCGTTTATGCGTAATTGTAAGTGCAAGAGGTTCATCATAAACATTAGTACATCTTATTATTGTTTCTTGATAACCATGATAAAAGTTACTACGTAATAGTTAAAAAAAATCGCCTGTAATGTATGCTAGGAACTAAATCTACTCTCTAATAAATTTAAAAGTAGATATTATAATAACAATAATCATTATTTCTACAAGTACATGTACAACGTAAGTAGTGTACATTTAGTCTGTAAAACGCAAATGGCGGCGGTCCCCCACCCCCGCACCCCCCACTTCCGGTCGCCCCCCGCACCCCCCACTTCCGGTCGCCCCCACTTCCGGTCGCCCCCACTTCCGGTCGCCCCCCACGCCCCCCAATCCCCC
>WNWK01058157.1:0-10534 GCA_009830355.1 Cherax destructor | reverse complement strand
CCAGAACGCTGCCATGACAACATCAGAGCCAGAACGCTGCCATGACAACGTACAGTACAGTTACTTAACTTGTAACAAACATACATTTTCTGCCATAACTTTGCAACATTTCTGCATTAACTTAAATAACTTGCAACAAGTGTCCATAAACGTAAAAGTCTTCACTCATTTTACACATTTGTCGTCTAAACAATTATTTTTATTCAACTCGAAGACACTGTTTCATAAACACAGAGTTCTACTGGCGCCTTTGTTGTGCATTAAACATTTGATGTTGTAGGGGCTACATTCATGATGTATTCTGATCTAACTGTAGGAACTACATTCATGATGTATTCTGATCTAACTGTAGGAACTACATTCATGATGTATTCTGATCTAACTGTAGGAACTACATTCATGATGTATTCTGATCTAACTGTAGGAACTACATTCATGTTGTATTCTGATCTAACTGTAGGAACTACATTCATGATGTATTCTGATTAAACTGTAGGAACTACATTCATGATGTATTCTAATCTAACTGTAGGAACTACATTCATGATGTATTCTGATCTAACTGTAGGGGCTACATTCATGATGTATTCTGATCTAACTGTAGGAACTACATTCATGATGTATTCTGATCTAACTGTAGGAACTACATTCATGATGTATTCTGATCTAACTGTAGGAACTACATTCATGATGTATTCTGATCTAACTGTAGGAACTACATTCATGATGTATTCTGATCTAACTGTAGGAACTACATTCATGATGTATTCTGATCTAACTGTAGGAACTACATTCATGATGTATTCTGATCTAACTGTAGGAACTACATTCATGATGTATTCTGATCTAACTGTAGGAACTACATTCATGATGTATTCTGATCTAACTGTAGGAGCTACATTCATGATGTATTCTGATCAAACTGTAGGAACTACATTCATGATGTATTCTGATCAAACTGTAGGAACTACATTCATGATGTATTCTGATCTAACTGTAGGAACTACATTCATGATGTATTCTGATCTAACTGTAGGAACTAAATTCAAGATGTATTCTGATCAAACTACAAATTTCAAGGAATATTATTCTTATTGCTATTTTTTTGTTAACTATTTAATTGTTAATTAATTTCTCTCTATACATTACCAACGATACTTTACAAAATTGTTTACTGTATTTATGTCTAAATCGACCTTAGTAAAAAATCTACTTGATTCTATATATGTGTAACAACAGTCAGACAAAAAAGCCTGAACAAAAAAAATTGTTTCACGTATTTTTTTAAACTTATTTTTTTTCCAGTAATTTCTCGTAATATTTTTTTGTGGAAGATAATTTTAATTTTTTGTGAGAGATCATTCACATTTTCTATGACTAACAGTTCACATTTTCTTCGATTCGTTTCATAATGTCTGTGAGGGACTATTAATATTTTCTGTGGTATAGTTCACAGTTTCTCTATAATATAGATCACCTTTCCGGAGACACATGGTTTACAGTCGGGTTTTTACATTCATCTGTTTTTAAATTAATACGTAACCTTTCCTTCTAACTATTCTACACTGATTTAGAGAACGTGCAGGAAATAACCAAACATCCTTTTTATTGTGGACGTTCTGGCATCGCAGCGACATCTGTTTACCTGGCTCCTGTTTCACATATTGTGGAGGATGGGTACCAACGATAACGTGGACTGTATGTTACGCTAATACTTAGCTGATGGATGAATCCAAGATGTCGCAGCCACCACCAACACCTTCTCAGGGGATCCATATATTGCCACACTCTCCCACAGGGCTGTATGGAAAAATATACACATATGAGTACATATATTGCCCCAAGGACGTATGTCCATATTTCAGTTCTTAGATGGACTGAAAGGCGTTTTACTCACTGTTTTGGACTAAAAAGTCCACATAACCGCCGTCCCTAGGTAAAAAATTGAATGTTCTTGAATACAAGAACTGCGCAGTTCCCTGTTTTGACCAGAACATCAAATTCTTACCTTGCTCGTGTAATCTTTGAGCGATGGTGTCTCCACCATATACGTGGGAAAAGCTGTCTTGATTGTAGAATGCCGCTGAAGAATCACGTCTTGTTTCTTGATGGAGTTCACTTCGATTGTCTCAGTTTCTCCTTTTGAGTCTGGAAGCTGCGCACACTTCTGAATATACTGCAATGTTGATGTTAATCACTAAACGCGCTGGAACAGAGTTCTTATCTTATTTCCGACGTTAGTGGAGATTAAATGATATAACGGACGCAAAAGAGTAATGTCTATGTTGATTTACACGCTCGCGCCGCATGACGACTAGAGTCGTATGACCCGTTCTTGCGGTGGCCAAATTCAATCTGCCCTTCGTGCTGCTCTTTTGCAGTCTCGTGCAGCCATGTGGTGCCACGAGGTGCCCGTGTTGCCGTGGTCAGCACAATTCCGTGACACCTGTTAACAGTACATCTGGCATGAATTAAATTGTTTATGCAGCCAGACGCGCCTTCTCTGCCCTTTCCTAAGGGTAGAAAGGGTGAGGGCCCTACCAAGGTAGTAAGGGCGCATACCCCTCCTTTGGAGAATTTTCTCCACACTGGGGGAGCAGAAATTCACTTAAAGTGAACTACTCATCACTTAACATTAATTTGATTTTCTCACTCCTATCACTGCTGCTTGTCTTTTCTGAACAGCTTCAGTCTGTGTGGTTTCTGGAGAATCACTAATTTTTTTTTTTTTTTCCCCACTGTGTAATTCACCCACAATTTTTATCTAGGGCCCCCTTTTTCCCTACCCTTTCCCTAAAACATCAACTGTCCGATGATTCAATTAGTATCGGGATATATGGTCAAATTTTTTTCCAAGGGCCCAAAAGGGACCCACCATCATTGTTAATAATCACTATGCCCGGTCTTAAGGACTTATAATTTTCGGGAACAAGCTCCAAAAAGTGTTCTCCAAGAGGAGAGGGGTTTTCCCCCAAATTTTTCCCCAGCGTTAACACTTTTTTAAAGGTTTTTTAATTACGTCTGAGTTGTTCGGTTCGAAATGAGAGGATCCTCAGATTTCTTTATTTCGGGGAGGAACGGTTGACCTTTCCCCGCCATGAGTAAATGAGATGGACTTAACATTCAAATTGTCCAGAAAAATGGAAAACATATTTGGCCCTTTTTTTTATTTTTTATTTCAGTTACGCCCCTTGAAATTTTTCAAGGGATTCTCTGACGATAAAGGGTTTCCTTAAAAACAAGCCACAAGCCTATCATTCTTTCAAAAACCCCGCCCCATGGGGATTTAGGAGGAATGAATCTCCAACAAAAATTTGGTTTTTCAGCATTTTTTAAAATTATTGAAAAAATTTGTTTATAAGCAGCCCGGAAAAAAATTTTTGTTGAAATTGTGGGGATATCATCACCCGGGGGACACCCCCCTTCGGCTGCAAACCTTCAAAATAATTTGATAAGGGCAGACATATCAGTGGCTATTTTTTAGATTTTTCCCTTTTTGGGGTAGCACGGGAACAAACAGATGACACCTTGATAGGAACTTCAACTGTCTTATTAAAAATTATTGGTCCAGTGTAATTACACCTGTCACTTAAAAATGGAGGAAAATGACATACTTTTCAGAAGGGTGGGGAGGTGGACCTGGATACGAATACTCCCATTCATAATGACGCAAGTAATACTTTTCCTCTTTTTTGTTTTTACACTTTGTCGACCTTGAGGTACCATAGGTTGGGGACGTATTAAAAAAGAGTTCGCTCCCCCCAAACACTTACTGGGGCATTTGAATAATCAGTCTTGTTAGCCAATGATTTTTGGGGATCAATACCGGGTGTATTTTTTTTTGGGGGTGAAAATTAAACTTCCTCGACATCTTAAATTTTTTTCCTTTTAGTCGAGATAAACCCAAAAAATTAATCATATCGCACCCACAGAACAAAATGTAATGTGTACTTTTTTTCCCCTTTTGACCATTTGGGGGGGAAAAATTTAATTTTTGGGATGGTTGTTTAAACTCCTTGGACATTTCATCCCTTTTTTGCCCTTTTTTCTTGAGGCAAGTTCTCATCCAACTTATTTTTTTTTTCCCCAAATGCTTTTTTAACAAGCATTTTACCAGGTAATTTAGAACCCTGGGGGATCAAAACATTGTGCCCCCTTGGGGAAAAAAACCCCAGTTTAGGAGTGTCTGCTTGTTTTTTTTCCCTTTTTTGAGAAAAAAGGGTTTTTTCCTTTTTTTTCCCAAAAGTCCAAGTTTTTGGGCTTTGGGGGAATTTCATTTTTCGGGGAAATCTTTTTTTTGATTTTTTCCCCCTTTAAATTTTTTTTTGGGGAATTAGCCCCACATCCTTGAGGCATATTTGCTTCTTTCATCCCCTTTTTTAAAAGCTTCTCTGTATAATTTTTTCCCCAAATCCCCCCTTTTTTATTCGGGGGCCCTTTTGAAGATTGCCCAAAGGGGGAAATTTTTTTTAATTTTTTTTGGAAGGGTTTTTGGGGATTTCTTCAAATGAAAAATTTAAGAGTAGTTTTAAAGAAGGGGGGAGAGGATGTTGCCCAAATAATACTGACTTAAAACATAAGTTTTCACAGGATTTTGGGGGATCAGGGGGTTTTTGGGGGCCAAAGAATCATATAATCTCTATCTATTTCTTGTAGTCCTATTTTTAAGAAAGCTTTGGAAAAAAAAAGCCGAAAAATTTTATTTTTTTGGCGAAATTTCAACAGCACGCCCCCAAAATTTTTCCCCAGTTAGGGGGGGGTCCAGTCATCAGACAGTCTTGGGGCTTGTTTACATCTTTATTTGCCCCGTGCCCCGCAATTGTATACAACACGAGTGGAGTGGTTTAAAAAATTTTTCCTGACTCCGTGGTGCGGTAAAAAAAACTTTTTTCTTCAACTTATCTTGATTTTTCCCCAATAAATTTTTTTTCCCCAACTTTTTTTGTATGATATTATCATAGACAGTCAGCAGCCGGGGGTTCTTCCGGCTCATGTATTTTTCTTTCATTTGTCCAAAAAACCCGGGGAAAATTTTCTGGGGTTTTTGGGGGTTTTAAATTTTTGGAACCCCCCCCAGTACTGTCCATCTTCATATTTGACAGTGTCCAAATATTGGTTTTAAGTCTCAGACTCCTTTTTGGTTTATTTACATCTATCCCTTATCGCATTAAATCCACAACATCAACTGGTTCATTCTTTTTTTCCAGTAATGATAATTTTTGTTGGGGGACATGATCAGCAGTTATTCTTGTAACTAGTACTTTTTTTTACTGAATCAATTTCAGCTTTTTTTCCCCCTTTTGGGAATTGGACCACAAACATATGGCCCCCCGTTAGCAGCAAGTGAACATCATGTTTACTTACTATATTTTTCCCCAAAACAGTGATAATAACACTTCCACGTTAAATAAATTTGGGGCCAATTTGTCCGTCTGTATGTCGGGGAAAACCAAAATTTCCCTTTTGGGCCCCCTTCGGGTGCCGCAACTGTTTTCTTTTTCCCCCGGGGCTGAAATTTTACTTGGGGAAACATGGGCTACCCCCTTTTTTACTGTCTTTTTCCTTTTTCCCCAGCCCAACAGTGAATCTGGCTGGGGCATATTTCTGCTTCCCAGAATTTTGGGAAAAAAACCAGCTATTTCTAATTTTATTTTGGCAGGGGGGTTTTTTATTCATTTTTTTCAACACTGTTCGTCTTATGAAAGCCCTTTTTTGATCCTTGATCAAATAATGTTAGCACATTGGTTTTTTGAAATTTTTTTGATAATCAACTCGGCTATTGGGATAGCAGTCGTTTCCCCCATCTCTCCCTTTAATTTTTCTTTTTTTTTTACTTCCGACCTGTGGGGAAAAATTTGTTCAGCATAAGTGCTTGGGCATAATGTGTTTTGATGCATTCCCTTTTTTTTAAAACACTTCTTCAGTGAGCATTTACCTCCCCCTTTTTTAAACCCAAACACTTAGGGGCACCTTCTCAGCCCGTTGAGCCCTTTTTTTCCCTGCCCTTTCCCCCGTTGGGGGTTTTTTTGCAATACTGTGCCCAATGTGTTCCCCCAAAACACATTTTGGGGTATTTTAAAAAAAAATTGTTTACTGTCTGTTTTCCCCCAGCTTGGGTGGGGCCAAGGGATTTCCCCGTGGTTTAGTGGGGGGGAGGTAAAACTCTTTTTGTACTGAGTTGAAAAAGGGTTTTTTTTCCACAACAGGATTTTTGTGGATTTTTATCTTTCCGTTGCTTCATGCATGAGACTAGTTTTTAAACCATTGCAATTTTTTACAAAGAAATGGGGGTTTTTTTTTAAATAATTTTTAAAAAATTTAATGGTTTGTGTTTTTAGTTTTTTGTATAATAAAATTTATAAACCAATCACATTGCCCAAAATTTTATATTTAACTCCCCAGAGTTTTTTAGACCATTGTCTAATGTGATCCTAAATGACTGTAAGTCTGAAAGACAATGTTTGGGTGGTTTCAAGCGGGTATTAAGACTGCAAGGGGTTAACCCCTTTAAAGCACAAAATAATTTTCCCGCTAAGACACGAAACCAGAGCATAATTGCCTTTTTTAAAACCCGGGAAAAAAAAAATCGGGGTTTTTTTGGTTTTTCCTTTTTTGAGATATCGAGATAATTGAACTTAAAATTTTTCCTATAATTCCAAAAATTAAAAAAAACCCCCCTTTTTTAAAAATTAAAAAACATAGCCAATTTAAAGGGGTTGGTAAAAAAAAAACCAGGGGGGGCAGGTGTAGGTGTGTGGACAGGGGGAGCAGGTGGCTCTGACCACTGGGGGGGGCTCGTGACAAAGTTTTTGGGGGGGGAAAAAAATGTTTTTGTCCACCTTAATTGTTTTTCCCCCAAAGGCATCCAAAACACTTTTTAATTTTTTTTCCCTTTTTCGGATTGGGGAAAAAAAAATTCCCCCTTTTTTTTTTATCTCGTAGCCTGAATTAATGATTTTTTGACGTTTATTAAAAAAATTGAGATTTAATTTAACTTGATCATAGTCTATATTTTTTTTGGGGTTTAAACCCCCACAGACTGAAATTAATTTTTTTCCCAAATTTAGTAATTTTCGTCTGTAACGTGCTGAATTTTGTGGTTAATGACGACATTTTGCTATTTTTGACTAACAGCACACTTAGAGTGTTTAAAATCCCCGCTGAGTTTGTTTTGACTGGTCAGCCACTCGACCCATAACCGTGTCTTTTTTGGGCCGGGCCTTGGGGGGAGAGTCATATGGACGAAACAACACGAAGGGGGTTTTTTTAGGGCCTGAACCTTTTTTCCCCCAAAAATGAGTCTACCACTGACGTCATTCACACATGAAAATATTTCACTGTATACACATTACAAAAATTTTTAAATTTTTTATACAAATATGCCCCTGTTAAATTTTAAAATTTAAAAAGGGGTTTTTAAAATAATATTACTTTTTTTATTATATAAGAGGGGGAAAAAATACACAGTTTCTTTTTTTTTTTGGCTAAAACAAAAATTAAAACCCCCTTTGAAAAAAAACTTTTTTCTATAACATTAAACCAACTGTACCCCCCGAATCCCCGCTTCCCTTTGTTTTTAAAAAAATTTAATTTTCCCCGGGGTTTTTGGGGAAAGGGGGAAGGGGGGGGGGCCCCCAAGTTGCCCCCAAACCTTTTTTTAAAAATTTTTCCTTTTTTTCCCTTTGGGAAAAATGAGCCCCCTTCCCAAATTTTTATCCCCCAGATTTTCCCCCAACTTTTATTTAAAAGAAAGGGGCCCCTTGTTCCTTTTTTTTCTTAAAAAAATAGTTTTTTTTTTAAAAGGGCCCTTAAAAGTGAATTTTCCTAAGAAAACCCTTTTGGGCCCCCTTTCTTTTTTTCCCCCGGTTAAAAAACTTTTCCCGTTTGATTTAATGCCCAAAAATTGGTTCAAAAAAAAAACCCCTTTAAAAGGCCAAACCCGGTTTAAAGGGAAACTTTGGGGAAAAACCCAAGCAAAAACGGGAAACTTTTAAAACTTGTGATGGAAAACCCAAAAATGTCATGCCCCCCCCAACCCCTTTCGGGGGTCCATATATTGCCCCACCTCCACAGGGCTGTATGGAAAAATATCACATATGAGAAAAATTTTTCCCCCCGGGCGTATGCCCAAAATTTTAGTCTTAGATGGACTGAAAGGCGTTTTACTCACTTTTTTGGGGAAAAAAATCCAGCAAAACCCCCCCCCAGGAAAAAAAAGAATGTTCGGGGAAAACAAGAACTGCGCATTTCCCCCGTTTTGACCAGAAAAATAAAATTTTTTACCTTGCTCGTGTAACTTTGAGCGATGGGTTGGCCCCCCCCAAAACGGCGGAAATGCTGTCTTGTTTGGGGAGAATGCCGCTAAAGGGGAAAACCCCGTCTTTTTTCCCCATGGGTTCACTTGGGATTGTCTCTTTTTCCCTTTTTCCCCGTCCGAAGCTGCCCACTTCTGAAAATCAATGTTGTTTTAACCCCTAAATGCGCGGGGAAAAGAGTTTTTATCTTTTTTCCCCCGACGTTGGGGGTTAAATGAAAGGGGGGCGGGAACGAGTAATGTCTATGTTGATTTACATCCCCCCGCCCCCCCATGACGACTAGAGCCCAAAGCCCCGTTTTTTTGGGGGCAAATTCAAACCCCCCCCCCCCGGGTTTTTTTTCAGTTCCCTGCAGCCATTTTTCCACGAGGTGCCCGTGTTGCTGTGGTTTAAAAAATTTGTGACAATTTTTGACAGTCATCTGGCGAATTAAATTTGTTTTTTGCCCCCCCCGACCCCCCCCTTTTGGCCCCTTTTTCCCCCGGGTAGGAAAAAGGGGGGGGGCCCCCTTTTTAAGGGAGTAAGGGCGCATACCCCCCCCTTTTGGGGGGAATTTTTTTTCCCCCCATATATTGTATATAACATTCTTCCTGCTTACGTTCAGTTGGGTTCTTTTTTCTAGGTTTCGTTAATATAAAACTAAACTAAGTCTAGTCCTTCACCATAAAAACCCCTTGGGCCCCCTTTTAAAAAAATTTTTTAGGGGGCACAGTGGCAGGGTGGGGGTGGCAGGGGGAGGGGGGGAAAAAAATACAGCTAAATAAAAACAGTTGAAAAAACCTTTTAAAAATTACTAAGAGCCATATTCACTAATGAAGACATTTATTTTTCGTTCACTGGAACCCCCTGCCCGTGTTTTTTTAAAAACGATCTTAAGGTTTTTTCCTTTTCCCAAAACGATCTTAACAGGTTTGTCCGTGTTTACAAGCGGGTCTTCCGGTTTGTCTTTTTCAGATTCAGATTCAGTTATTTTATTTTTTCTTAAGGATTAAAAAGTGTTTTACATTTATAAGACAAAAACCCAAAAATCCTTTTGCATCCCCCCCCGGGGGGCCTAGGAATTTTGACAGACTACTACTAGTTTTTTTAATTCCCTATTACAAATTACAAATGAATACAAATTTAAAGGGTTAACTAATTTTCAAAGTGAGGTAGTTCAGAATATTTAATTGTAAAATTAGTATTGAGAATGGTTTTTTCAGGCTTTTAAGTTTCTTTAAAAAAATGTTATTACAAGGGGTTTTTCCGGTTTCAAAGACTGCTCTTACACAGGTTTTTTTGTGTTTACAAGACTGCTCTTAAAAAGGGTTTTTCCTTTTTCAAAAAACCCCTTACAGGTTTGGGCCGTGTTTACAAAAATGCCCAAAAGGGGTTTTTTTTTTCAAGACTGCCCCTTACACAGGTTTGTCCGGGGTTTAAAAATGTTTTTTAAAGGTTTGTCTATGTTTACAAAACTGCTCTTACACAAGTTCTCTTAAAAAATTGTTTTTTTTAAAAATTTTGTTAATTTAGCCTAAAAAAACTAACACTGCACTGGGGAATTTTTTTTTCCCCCAAAAAAATTTTTGAAGTGAAAATCGGGAAAAAAAATTATAGAATGCTATTTTTTGTTTTCCTTTTTTTCTTTTTTAAAAACTTAAAAAGGGAAAATTCTGGGCTAAAACTTTCAAAAAACAACGGATGAGGTTTACCTACGTAATTTATGCAGACATTCAGTATAAACACCAAAAAATTATGTTTGAGGAATGATGCCCAATGTAATAATTTTTATCCCAAAAAAGGGGATAATTTATATTGCATCTTTGTTTAGCTTTACATTATGTTTTTTTTTTTCAAAATTAAATTTCCGAAACCCAAAGGCGCTTTTTAAATTGCGGGGGCATTTGTTCCCCCCTTGATGAAAAATTTTTATCCGTTCTCGTTGGTAATTTTTTATTAAGAAAAAATACAGTTGCCGATATAATTTTTTGGCATTGCCGGAATGGAAGTAATTGGGGGTGGATGGGGCTGGGAGTGTTTGCCTCGGGGGTTGAGAGGGTATTTATGGGGGTTGGGGGGGGGAAAAGAATGAAATTTGGGGGAAAAACTTGAAGGTCGTGGGGAAAAATTTTCTTGAGCAAAAAATTTCATTTATCGTACGTGATTTAAAAAACTTGTTTGGGAGGTCTTGATTTTAATCTGCCTCCTCCCAGAAAGCGATGATCCACCTGGACAGTGGT